>PITA01005738.1:0-61401 GCA_004023965.1 Spilogale gracilis | reverse complement strand
AATGATATTGATATTTAACAACTTTTAGAAACTTTGAGCAGAAGCAGAATGCTGTATGGGTTCATTTGATGAAGCAAACTAAATTTGGTAGTATAAACCAAATCTTTGGTATGCATAACACCACCATGCAATTTATGGCTGTAATTCACTCCCATCACTGCCCAGAAGGTGTCACCACAGCCTCATTGGCTTTAAGGACTTGGGGACATGTGGGGGAGTAGAAAGCAAAGGGAGAAAAACAGACACAAAGAAAAAAAATCTTCATGCAGACAAAGGAAAATAAGACAACTACCAGGCAGTAATATTCCCAAATGTAGAAACCCAAACGTTCACCCCAAGCTAAAACTACAAATCACTACAGGAGAAAGTGGACTTCTACTTATCCTCAAGAACAGAAAATAGGAGATTCAAGATGCTACTATCTTTAAGTAAAAAGCAGATGACGAATAGGAAATATCCATGCACTGAGCCTGGTCCAATCTTCTCACCCTTAACTGGTTTATCTGATTATCTAGTTTTATAAGGTGCCACTGGATATCATGAAAGGGAAGATAAAAGAACAGGTAGGAGAGCTCTAATACTGCTTCAAAAACACACCATGGAATGATGGTTAAGATATATGATAGCTAATTTGGATATATCTCCAAAGCAACTGAATACAGTTTTTAAAAATATTTATTTTACATAAGGTTTCGTTTGGAGAAGTAAAAATCATCTCAGTATCAACAAATAATAGGAACTAACAGGTTGCCAAAACAATACCTCAAAACAACAACAACAAAAACCCACAGCTGGGAAAAGATCTAGGAAGAATCAAAGAATATAAAACACAAAGTCTTTCATTGAGAAGCTGCACAAATTAACTCCAAATTACTGCCACAGTCAGACAAGAGGAAGCTTCAAGGCACGAAACTTGTTGCTGCACTCCATCTTGCTTTATTGTGGTGTCTTTACTCATGTACTAGTAGCTAAAAGCCATCCCCTTTATAGTACTACATCTTTTAATCTCTGCTCTTCCCCCCTGTAGTTTAATTAAAAGACAATGAACCTTTTAGAGTAGTCAAATGGAAAATATAAAATTGCACCATTCTATCAAAGCTTAAGATATTCCTGCTCTCAGAGCATGAGATGAATTCAAAATAACACCACTTGGTATTTTATTATACTCCTCTCTGCCATTTTCTCATCAGAAGGCTCTTGGTTGGAACACCTATTTGGAACAAGAAACATAATTTCTACCCCAGACTGATAAACAGAGAAAAAAAAAAATTTAAAAACTACGAATAAGTTAGATCAACTCGATCTGTTCTCTAGATCACTGCACTTGATTTTATTTTATTTTATTTTATTTTTTAAAGATTTTATTTATTTATTTGACAGGGAGAAACACAGCTAAAGAGGGAACACAAGCAGGGGGAGTGAGAGAAGGAGAAGCAGGCTTCCCGCCGAGCAGAGAGCCCGATGCGGGGCTCGATACTGGGACTCCAGGATCATGACCTGAGCCGAAGGCAGATGCTTAATGACTGAGCCACCCAGGCGCCCTGGTATACTTGAATTTTAATTTCTAAAATAATATTGTTGTAACTCTATTTTTCCTATGTTTAACTGAGAAAGGTCTAAAAATCATTGGTTTTTCTTATTTAAGTATTATTTACTGTGTTGTGAGTCTTAAGGTACCTGGGTTTAAATAAGATAGATGTAAAATATCAGTGGATGATAAGTAGGCCTGAATGCTTAACTATCCCCCAAGCCTGAAGCCCAAATCTATTAATTTGGGCAAAGGGCACCAAGACAAATCCATGCTGTTTGAAATGTTCCATGGGAGTCTTTAAAAATGAAGGTCTCGCCTACTCTTTATGGACATTAAAATGCTTCATCCCAAGGACCCCTTTATGGCAAATTGCAGGCTGTTCTGTTTTATCTGCTTTGACAGGATGAAGGGCTGAACTGGCCCTAGAGGGATGGGATACAGAGTCTGAGTAGTTCAAACTTGAGATTTCCAATAAACCATCTCCCACAATTAGAAGAAAGGCATGGAGGAGATTCATTTCAGAACATACAGGTTTCCCCCACTACTAGAAAGTAAAATGCTCCTGTGGAAACTTTCATAAACCCAAATGGCATAAAGTGAAGAAGCAATTACCATTAATTTACATGGAAAATTTTTTGAGCATTTCCAGAGCCAAAAAAAAAAAAAATAACCTCTCTTAGGCTTTTGAGATACTTAGGACACATCTTGCTAACAGATGCACAAAATAAATCAAGATAAAGCACACGTGCTCACGGATGCAGTTCAAAACTATGGTGGCTTAATCCTGAGATGCCGAATGTAGTTCCCGGGGAAGGAGCTTGGTGGTGCCACTCTTGTTGCTTAGGGGGTATGCGCAGGTTGCAAACTAAATGCTGAACGCCATTTTTGTGTTTTCCCTTTCTTCATAAAAGCAAACATTCTCTTCATATTTCTTTCAGTTAGTGAAAACAGGCACTAATCCAAGTCTTCCATAAAATCAAAGTGGCATGACACAAACTTTAGAAAAGCAGTTTCAATCTCTTAAGAATTATTCTATTCCTTCTTACTTACTTCATCACTAAAAATCTAACTAAAATCATGTTCCTCCAATGTTCCACTCCAAACTAGTACTGAAGCTCTTATAATACACACACGACTCCCCCCATCCCCACAATATATATTATCAACATAGCAGAGCGGTGGCCTACATATTGGTCCTTCTTAGTTACTTGATTCTGATGCTTGCTATCTTAATTCTTCATTTTTTACAAATTACAATCTTTTTCAATACTACTGTTGCCCAGTCATTATTATTCTTTATTTTTAAGCTCAATTATCCAGTAAAGAGCAAAAACTTCTCTACTTTCTTTTTATCTTACTGGATATACCTGCCTATTTCACTAGTTAATAAATGCTGGCAGGATATGAGATTTAGGTTTAATTCTTCATCTGTAGATTTAGGTTTAACTCTTCACCTGTAGATTCTTACTAAAGGCCTCTTGCTAAAAACTTCCAAAGACATCATTGAATTCATTACTGCCAACTCTACCTTACTTTTTGCCCGCTGTAATTAGGTTTGACTATTTATTTGTACTTCCCTTAGAATATAAAGATATACCAAAAAATAAAGTAACCAAAGACACATGATCACAAGTATTTCTCTATGTAAATGATCTTCTAATGTAAAAGTAATGAAAATGAATAGACGGTGGAAAAAAAAGTCACCATCACCTCTGAAGGTCTAAATACAAGAATAATGATATATGAGGGAAGATCCCACCAGTTTAGGAAACATCCCTCAAATATATTCTGAAATTCCACACTATATCAAATAGCTAAAGCTCTGACCAATTGCCAAAACATCTAGTCTGTTCCCTTTTCAAATAAAGTTTCTCAATTTTCTGTACCAACATATCATTAAAATTGTACTAATTGATCAAAAGGGAGAAGAGAATGTGAACTTCTCAACAATTAAAATATAAACACGTAACAAACTAAAGTACAAGCTTTCAAATCAGACAGGCTTGAATATTGGTTTTAATGACTACTTCTAAGATCTTGAACAGCCTAAAAGTCAGTTTATTATTCTATAATAATGACAACTTCTACTTTGTAGGTTGTTGTGATTGAATACAATGTCGGGTAAAACGCCCAGCACAGTGCTTGTCATAGAGCAAATAAATATTCCAGTGATAGTTATTACTAAAAAGATTTTCTTATAATGGAAGGACCTATCTGATAATATAAATATAATATTAATTTTATATGACTTGTTCTATAATAATAAAATAACATTCCATATGGGAGAGAAAATATATTACTTTTAACATTTGACAACTTAAAAATTAACCTAAAGAGTAAATATTTTTGGGCTTTCAGTACTGAAGATGTAGTGACCTCACAATTTGATGTGAAATTTCACATACACCTTCTGCTCAAAATAGAAAACATGGTAGAGGAAACATAAATATGGATAACTAAAAACAAAAGATATAAATAAGCTTATAAGTTATAGAGCAAAATGGAAAGAGAAATGCAGAACAGTGTGCAGGGCTGAGGCTACTGTACTCTGGAGAGAAACAGTGGTAGCAAGAGGTCAGTCTACTATGGGATACATAGGTTTGATGGAGATAAGGAAGACACAGGTTTATGGCTTGATACTGGGGGGATGGTGTGAGGTTTCCCCCATCCCCATGAAAGATGGTTCAATGGCTGAATCTGTCTAACTCCTAAATATCACTCTGGGCTGAATACCAAACTATCATTATAAGATCTATGTCTGGACAGGAGCTTTGGGGAGCCAGATGCAGGTAAATGAAAGATCATCAAAGGGAGTAATGAACAGAGTCAAATAAAAAGAACAGTCATAAAACATCTCACTCAAAATAGGCCTACAAACCAAAATTCACAGAAATCTACTTTTAACTAAGGTATCCAACAAGTCAAGTCAGAAACGAAATTTACTTTACATAAAATTTGTTCTACTGAAACAGTTTGATAGGCTTCAAACTTTTAAAAAAAATTTGTTTATCTGAAAGAGGAAGAGTATAGAGGGAGAGTGAGAGGGAGAAGCAGACTCCCTGCTGAGCAGAGAGCCTGACTTGGGGCTTGATTTTAGGACCCTGAGATCATGACCTGAGCTGAAGACAGACGCTTAACTGATTGAGCCACCCAGGCACACTTGAAAGACTTTAAAATAAGTATTAGAACATTCAGAGTGTTTGAAGGCATAAATAAAGACATAATTTCTAACAAAAGGTAAATTCTAAAATGAAAGAGGCAGGAATAAAATAAGAATAAGCAGATATGGGGAAAAAAAGGAGTGAAAATACAATCACTGAAATTAAAATCTCAATAGCATGGATAAACTCTAGACTGGATCTTGTATACAAAACCCTAAGGAATCAACAACAAAAAAGCTGTTAGATGTAACAGTGAATTTATCAAGGTAGCAGAATATGAGATTAATATGTAAAAATATAAAAATCAGTTTTATCTCCACCAATGTATGGAGAAAAATATGAAAATAAAATTAAGTAAACAATTCCATTTACAATAGGATCAATAAGAATAGGATATTTGGGAATAATGTAACAATAGAAAGCAGATTAAAACTTATAAAACCTTGCTGAAAAAATATTTAAAGACCGAGTGGAAATATGTCCAATGATCATGGACCGGAAGACTTAATACTGCTAAAATGGCAATACTACCCAAATTGATCTGCAGATTCATCACAATGCCTAGCAAAATCACAGATCCTATTTTACAGAAATTGACAAGCTGATCCTAAAATTCATATAGAAATGCAAGGGATCTTGAGTAACCAGAACAATCTTGAGAAAGAAATACAAAGCTGTACAGCTCATACTTTCTGATTTCAAAACTTCCTACAAAGCTACAATAATTAAGACTGGGTGGTACTGGCATAAAAACAGACATATTGATCAATAAAAGAGCATTAAGATCCCAGAAATAAACCTGTATATTAATAATCTGTTGGTTTTCAATAAGGGTGTCAAAATAAATCAATGGAGAGAAGAATACCCTTTCCAAATTTTGCTGTGACAAAGGGAGATCAACACGTAAAAGAATAAAGCCCCTACCTTGCACCACATACAAAATTAAGTTAAAATTGATTAAAGACCTAATTATAGGAGAAAAACTATAAAACTCTTAGAAGAAAACATAAGAGTAAATATTCTTGACCTTGGTTTCAGCAATGATTTTTTAGTTAATCAAATAAAAGCACAAGCAATAAAAGAGAAGTCTGATAAATTGGACTTCATCAAATGTGAAAACTTCTGTATTTCAAAGGTCACCATTAACAAAATGAGAAGACAAGCTTTAGAAAGGGACAAAGCATGGGCAAATCATGTATCTCAAACAGAATATATATTCAAATGTGTGGAAAAACGCATAAAACTCAATAATAAGACTAAAACCAAATTAAAAAGTAAGTAAAAGAGGGGTACCTGGGTGGCTTAGTCAGTTAAGCATTTGACTCTTGACCAGCTCAGGTCATGATCTCAGGGTCATGGGACTGAGCCCTGTTTTGGACTTTGCACTCAGTAGGGATTCTGCTTGAGTTCTTCTCTCTCTGCCTCTCCCCATTGCACATACACATTCTCTCTAAAATCAATAAACCTTAAAAAAAAAAAGGTAAAAGATTTAAAATTAAAATTCCTTCAAAGAACATACAGAAATGACAATAAGCATATGCAAAGATGCTCATTATTCATTAAGAAAATGCAAACCCGGGGCGCCTGGGTGGCTCAGTTGGTTAAGTGACTGCCTTCAGCTCGGGTCATGATCCTGGAGACCCAGGATTGAGCCCTGCATCGGGCTTCCTGCTCGGCGGGAAGCCTGCTTCTCCCTCTCTCAGTCCCTCTGCTTGTGTTCCCTCTTTGGCTGTGTTTCTCTCTGTCAAACAAATGAATAAAATCTTAAAAAAAAAAAAAAAAGAAAATGCAAACCCAAACCACAGTGAGATGCCATTTCATAACTACTAGGATAATTTTAATAAAAAGAGACAACAAGTATTTGTAAAATGTGGAAAAATTAGAATCCCTGTACATTGCTGATGGAAGTGTACAATATTGCAGCCACCTTTGTCAGTTCTTCAGAATGTTCAACATAGTTTGCAGCAAGATCCAGCCCAACAATTCCACTCCTAGGAATATACCTAAGAGAATGAAAATATATATTCACACAAAATTTGTATATAAAAACATGTTCACAATAGTCACTGAATAGCATGTAATTATATCTCAATAAAGTGTTTGCAAAATGGCTGAGGATAGGGCTGACATGTAAATTGGTACAACCCTTTTCAAGAACAATTTTGTAAGATCTAATAAGGTTAAATATGCACAAGTAGCCAGTAATTCTACTCTTAAGTATATAGCCAAGCAAAATATCTTACATGTAAGCACAAGGAGGCAGGCCCAAGAATGTTTGTTGTAGTATTGTGTTTAATAGTTAAAAAAAATTCTTGGTGAAGTCCCAATAGTTCATTTTTTGCCCTTGTTTCCCTTGCCTCTGGGGATGTTTCTAGGAAGAAGTTACTATGGCTGAGGTCAAAGAGGTTGCTGTCTGTATTCTCCTCAAGAATTTTGATGGATTCCTGTCTCATTGGGACTTCATCAAGATAAAAAGCTTTTGTACAGCAAAGGAAACAGTCAACAAAACCAAAAGACAACTACTGACAGAATGGAAGAAGATATTTGAAAATGATATGCCAGATAAAGGGCTAGTATCCAAAAACCCATAAAGAGCTTATCAAACTCAACACTCAAAGAACAAATAATCTAATCAAGAAATGGGCAGAAGACATGAACAGACATTTCTGCAAAGAAAATATCCAAATGGCCAACAGACACATGAAAAAGTGTCCAACCTCACTCGGCATCAGAGAAATACAAATCAAAACTACAGTGAGATACCACTTCACACCAGTTAGAATGGCTAAAATTAACAAGTCAGGAAATGACAGATGTTGGCAAGGATGTGGAGAAAGGGGAACCCTCCTACACTGTTGGTGGGAATGCAAGCTGGTGCAGCCACTCTGGAAAGAGTATGGAGGTTCCTTAAAAAATTGAAAATAGAGTTACCCAATGGCCCAGCAATCGCACTACTGGGTATTTACCCCAAAGATACAAATGTACTGATCTGAAGGGGCATGAGCATGTGAATGTTTATAGCAGCAATATCCGTAATAGCCAAATATGGAAAGACTCTAAATGTCCATCAACAGATGAATGGATAAAGAAGATGTGGTACACACACACACAGGAATACTATGCAGTCATAAAAACCTGAAATCTTGCCATTTGCAACGACGTCGACGGAACTAGAGGGTATTATGCTAAAAGAAATAAGTCAATCAGAGAAAGACAATTATCATATGAACTCACTGACATGAGGATTTTGAGAAATAAGACAGAGGATCATAGAGGAAAGGAGGGAAAAATGAAACAAGATGAAACCAGAAAGGGAGACAAACCATCAGAGACTCTGAATCTCAGGAAACAAACTGAGAGTTACTGGAGGGGAGTGGGGTGAGAGGGATGGAGTGGCTTCATGATGGCATTGGGGAGGGTATGTGCTATGGGGAGTGCTGTGAATTGTCTAAGCCTGATGAATCATAGACCTGTACTCCTGAAACAAATAATACATTAGATGTTAATAAAAAATAGTTAAAAATAGAAACTATCAAAATGTTTATGAAGAGATGAATGGATAAAATGGGGCATAGTCTTATAAAATGAAATTCTATATAAAATATATCGATGAAATTAAATGTCAAAAGTAGGATGCTGAGGAAAGAAGTGAATTGCAGAATAACATGTTTTAACACCATTTATAGTTCAAAAACACGCTATATGATATCAATGCCACTTTTGGATACATAATAATGTTAAAATTTCCTAGGCAGAAAGCCCACTAACTTCAAGGTATGAATTACTTCTGAGAAGGAACATAACAGGATTTGGGATACATGGATTGTATCTGTAATGTGTCATTATTACTATGTACTAAATGATAAGAACATATTAACCTGTATAATAGGCATAAGGGTATTGCTTTTATTAGTGTCTGTCTTTTTTTAAAGTAGGTTTAAAATACATTTTCACACACACACACACACACACACACACACACACACATACAAATGTCATGATCCCATAAATTTTAAGTTTCCCCAAGCAGTAAATTTCCTCAAAAGGATTTTTCTGTTTTTCAATCAATGTATCAAGGGCAAATATTACTTACTAGAGCCATCATTAAAGTACCACTAAAAGTCAAAGAATTCATTTAGTCAAAATGTTAAATTTTTTCAAAAGATGAAATTATTATGCATGAATTCAAACACTTTGAAAATCAGATGCTCTCTGGCCTTCCCACTAAGTGTCACCTGACAAGGTCATTGTTTCAAAAAAATATAATCATTATTCAGGAATGAGAGAGAACATTCACTGGGGGTATTCTCCCTACTGTTTCTTCCGTAGAAATCACAAAAATGACAACTGTAATTAAATCTTTTTTAAAAATTACCTCTGAGTTTAAGTCAGGATGAAAATTACTTTTAACCTTATGAACTTTCACACTGCACTGCACTAAAAGAAATTCTTGCAGTTTTCCTTTTTATCAGCAATGCATATGACAGCTAAATAAATAGGAACTTTTCACTTTCCACCTTTCATAGCTATTCAAAAGAAGTAATTTTGTTTGCCATTATTCTACTTACCAAAGGTACAAATGAAGCAAGTATAATATTTAATACCAAATCATCTCTTATCCAAAAGGGCTGAATGCTTTAAGAAAAACATTACTACATGTAAAGGGAATCATACAATATACGTCCTTTTTTGACTGTCATCTTTCACTAAGCATAATGCTTTCACTACTTCATTCCTTTTTAGGGTCAAGTTATGTTTCACTGTATGGATATATCATGGTTTATTTTTCCATTCATCAGCTGATGGACCTCTGGGTTATTTTCATTTTTTAAAAAAGATTTTATTTATTTATTTGACAGAGAGAGAGAGATCACAAGTAGGCAGAGAGGCAGGCAGAGAGAGAGGAGGAAGCAGCTCCCTGTCAAGCAGAGAGCCCAATGCAGGCCTCAATCCTAGGACCCTGAGATCATGACCTGAGCTGAAGGCAGAGGCTTTAACCCTCTGAGTCACTCAGGCGCCCTATTTTCATTTTTTTTTTTTAAAGAAAGTATTTTATTGGATGTGTTATGTAACATAATCAGCAAACTTTTTATCTTAATATTTCAAAGCACCTGATAATTGATACCTATATCATTTATGTAACTGGCATTACTAGAGTATTTTATAGTTGTTAGAAATGAAGGAGAAAAATCTATTCTGACCTCAGGGGTAAAACTTAAAATGAATCCAAATTACTGAGACTAAATTTCCTGGCTAAGTCACCCCTAAAAATTAAAACAGATTCATTTTGCAGGTATTTCACCTTTCATTATCTGTTACTTAAGAGATTTGTAAGAAGTTCAGAATTTGTTCCAGTATACAAATAGGGCCAAACAGCTTCTGTAAAAGAATTATTCCCAGTATAGAGAGGAAGCCTATTATTCATATTATAAAAAGGAAACCTCATACTATTCATAGTTCAGAAAAATACCAGTCTTATTGGGACTTACTACTGGCAGATATTGGGTTCTCTTAGGGCCCACTACAATATAACTGTTCTCAATATAATGCCGAAATGTCCAGAATATACCCGGAAATAATAGCTGATTCTACCACTTCCTAGGAAGATAGTTTTGGTACATTTTCAATATTTACCCAAGTTTATTTTCCACTTCCACCTCTCAGTATATTTTCACTTTTGACACTATTATAAATGTTTATATGAATGTGGCATTTTACGTGGACATATTTTCATTTCTCTTGGATATATTTCTAGGAGTATAATTGCTAGGTAATATAATAATTCTGTATAACATTTTGTGAAACTGCTTTCCAAAGTGGTTGTGCCATTTACATTCACACCAGTAATATATGAGGGTTCCTATTATTCAACATCCTTGAAAACACTTATTATCTATTTTCTCTCAGATTTATTTATAGTAGGAATGAAGTGGTATCTTATTGTTGTTTCAATTTGAATTATCTTAATGACTAATAATATTGAGTATCTTTTCAGAGACCATTTGTATATCTTTTTTTTTTTTTTTTTTTTTAAAGTATTTTATTTTATTTTATTTTTTTTAAAGATTTTATTTATTTATTTGACAGAGAGAAACACAGCTGGAGAGGGAACACAAGCAGAGGGACTGAGAGAGGGAGAAGCAGGCTTCCCACCGAGCAGGGAGCCCGATGTGGGGCTCGATCCTGGGTCTCCAGGATCATGACCTGAGCCGAAGGCAGTGGACCAACCAACTGAGCCACCCAGGCGCCCCGTATATCTTCTTTTGAAAGACTTCAAATCTTTTGGAGATTTTTAAATGGGGGTGGTTTGGTACTCATGATTATGATAAGATATGTTCCCCCCCAATATATTATACATTTCCCTCATGATGTATGTGATTTGCCAATAATTTCTCCCATTCTATGGGTATCTTTCACTTTCTTGGCACAAACCTCTAAAGCACAAAGTTCTAGTTTTGAGGAAGTCTATTTTCATCTATCTTTTTTTTTTCTCACTATGCTTTTGGTGACTAAGAAACCACTGCATAGCCCAAGGTCATCAATTTTTACTTCTGTTTTCTGCCAGGACTTCTAGCTCTTGACATTCAGGCATAACATCTACTTTGAGTTATTTTTTATACATGGTTTGAGGAACGGGTCAAATTTTATTCTTTTCCATGTGACACCTACTTCTCTTGGCACCACTTGGTGAAAACAATACTCTCCTCCCTCAATGAACTGTCTTCATAACAGTCAAAAATCAGTTGGCCATAAATGCCAGAGTTTGTGTCTGGGATTTCAATTCTATTCATTTTTTGTGTGTCCTTGTCAGTACCACAGATTCTTGATTACTGTAGCTGTGTACTGAGTTTAAATTGGGTCCACACTGTAGGAACAAGTGTATAGAAACACAATATGTTTTTGTATATTCATCTTATATCTTGTAACCTTGGTGAGCCCATTTAATAGATCTAATGGACTCTTCTTGTGAATTCTTTAGGACTTTCTGTATGCAAGATCATGTCATTTGCAAAACAGTTTTATATCTTTTTTTTTTCTAATGTGGACACCTTTTCTTTTTCTTTCTGAAACTTGCTAGAATTTCCAGTACAATGTTAAATAGGAATGCCAATAATGGACAACCTTATCTTGTTACTGATTGTAGGTGGAAGTATTTTAGACTTTTACCATTAAGTATGAGGTTAATTTTAATATCATTTAAATCTTAAGTTTAACATTTAACATCAACTATGATGCTAGTTTTAGTCTTTCTAGGAATTTTTCCATTTCACCTTAGTTGTCTACTTTGTTGATATACAGTATTTATAATCCTATCTTAGATTACCTTTTCATTTCATTTCTGTAGGTTCATTAGTGTTGTTGCCTCTTTCATTCATGACTTTAGTCATTTGAATCTTCTTTTTCTCTTGTTAATCCAGCTAAACTTTTGTTAACTTTGTTAATTTTTTTGAAGTATCAAATTTTGGGTTTTGTTGATTTTCTCTATTGTTTTTCTGTTCTGTATTTTTATTTATTTCTGCTCTAGCTCTATTCTTTATTATATTTTTTCTTCTACTTCATTGTGTTTAATTTCTTTTTATCCCTTATGATGAGGTTATTTATTTCAGCTTGTTCTTTTTTTTTTTTTTTGGTCAGTAAACTGTATGCCCAGTGTTGGGCTTGAACTCACGACCCTAAGATCAAGAGTCACATGTAGTCACATGTACCACTGACTAAGCCTGCCAGGTGCCCCTCTTTTTTTTCTTTTAAAATAGGCAACATACTCTAACTTTCCACTGTAAGCAAGCACTGCTTTAGCTGCATCTCATAAATTTTCTGAGTTGTTTTCATTTTCATTCATCTGAAAGTATTTTAGTTTCTTTTTTTCTTCAGTTCATCGTTTACTTTTTTTTTTTAAAAAGATTTTATTTATTTATTTGACAGACAGAAACACAGCCAGAGAGGGAACACAAGCAGGGGGAGTGAGAGAGGGAGAAGCAGGCTTCCTGATGAGGGGCCCGAACCCAGGTCTCCAGGATCATGACCTGAGTCGTAGGCAGTCGCTTAACCCACTGAGCCACCCAGGCGCCCCTCATTGGTTACTTCTTAAGAGTGTATTGGGGTCACCTGGGTGGCTCAGTCATTAAGAGTCTGCCTTTGGCTTCGTCATGATCCCAGGGTCCTGGGATTGAGCCCCACATTGGGCTCCCTGCTCAGCAGGAAGCCTGCTTCTCCCTCACGCTCCCCCTGCTTGTGTTCCCTCTCTTACTGTGTCTCCGATAAATCTTTTAAAAAAAGAGAGGGTGTTGTTTATTTTTCATGTATTTTTGAATCTCTCAAATTTCCTTTACTTGTTCTAAATTTCATTCCAATGTGTTGAAACACAAATTTCACATGGTTTCAGTCATTTAAATTTACTGAGACTTGTTTTGTGGCATACCATTATGGCCTACTCTGGAGAATATCCCATATATATTTGAGAAAAATGTATATTTGGCTGTTGAGTGGAATGATTATTGATGTCAGTTCCTGCTACTTAGTATTGTCATTAGCTCTTCCATTTCCTTGTTGAGCTTCTTCCTACTTGTCTTATCAGTTACTAAGAGTGGGGTACAAAGTCTGTTGTTTTTGAATTGTCTATTTCTTTAATTCTCTTAGCTGTCACTTTGTATATTCTGGGGTCTGTTGTTAGTGCATATATGTTTATAATTTTTGTATCTTCATAATGGATTTTCATTTTATTATAAAGTGTTCTGCTTTGACTCTAGTAACATTTTTGTTTGAAAATCTATTTTGTTATTAATATAGCCACTTCAGTTCTATTTTGTTACTGTTTCATGGTATATATTTTTCCGTCCTTTTTTTTTTTTTAACCTTTCCTATTTCACCCATCCTACCAACTCCCCCTCTGGCAACCACCAGTTTTAGAGTCTGGTTTCTGTCTCTTTTTTTTCTTTGTTCATTTTTTGGTATCTTAAATTCCATATGAGTGAAATCATATGGTATTTGTCTTTCTCTAATTTATTATTTCACTTAGCAGTAAATCCCCCAGGTTCATCCATATTGCTGCAAATGGCAAGATTTCATTCCTTTTTATGGCTGAGTAACACCCATTGTACATATATACCACATCATTACCCATTTATCTACTGACAGATACGTGTATTGCTTTCATATCTTGGCTGTTGTAAATAATGGTGCAGTAAACATATGGGTGCATTTATCTTTTCAAATTAGTGTTTTGGTTTCTTTGGATAATTGTGCCATAGTGGAATTTACTAGGTCATTTGGTATTTCTGTTGTTACTTTTTTAAAGAAACCTCCATACTTCCATACTGTTTTCCAAAATGGTTGCACCAATTTGCATTTCTAACAGTGCAAGAAGGTTCTTTTACTTCCACATCCTCATCAGCTCTTATTTCTTGTTCTTTTGATTTCAGCTATTCTGAGAGGTGTAAAGTGGTAACTCATTGTGTTTTTAATTTGCACACCCCTGGTGATTAGTGATGCTGAGCTCTTTTCCTGTGTCTATTGGTCTTCTTTGAAAAATGTCTCTTCATATTTTCTGCTCTTTTCTTAAAGTGTATTTAATTTTTTTTTTTAGTCATCTCTACACCCAATGGGGGGCTCAAACTCATGACCCTAAGATCAAAAGTTGCATGCCCTTCTGATTGATCTAGTGAAGTGTCCCTCTTTTGCTCATTTTTTAACTGAATTATTTGAGGTTTTTGGTATTGAGTTGTATAAATTCTTCATATATTTTGCAAATTATTAATCCCTTATTAAATATATCATTTGCAAATATCTTCTCTCATTCAGTAGATCACCTTTGGGTTTTGTCAGTGGTTTCCTTTACTGTGTAGAACTGTCTTATTTTGGTATAGTCCTAATCAAAGGACTAACAATATTTTTAATGGAACTAGAACAAATAATTCTCAAATTTGTATGGAAACAAAAAATACCCCAGACAGCCAAAGTAATCTTGAAAAAGAACTAAAAAATGAAGGTACCACAATTCTAGACTTCAAGGTATATTACAAAGCTGTAGTAATCAAAACAGTATGGTAGTGACACAAAAAAGAAACACAGATCAATGGAACAGAATAGAGCTCATAAAAAAACCCACCATTTTATGGTCAATCTTTGACAAAGGAGACAAGAATATATAATGGGAAAATGATAGTCTCTTCAACAAATGATCTTAGAAAAACTGTACAGCTACATGCAAAAGAACAAAACTGGACCATTTTCTTACACGGTACACAGTATAAACTCAAAATGGATTAAAGACCTAAATGTAACACCTGAAACCATAAAACTCTAAAAAGAAAACATGGGCAGTAATTTCCTCAACATCTGCTATGGAAACATTTTTCTAAATAGGTTTCCTCTGGCAAGGGAAACAAAAGAAAAATTAAAATTTCGAGCCTACATACAAAACATAAAGTTCCATCTTCTACTTTTAACCTATTTGTTCTTTGAATCTAAAGTATGTCTCCTGGGTGCCTGGGTGGCTCAGTGGGTTAAAGCCTCTGCCTTCAGTTCAGGTCATGATCCCAGGGTCATGGGATTGAGGCCCGCGTCGGGCTCTCTGCTCAGTAGGGAGCCTGTTTCCTCCTCTCTCTCTGCCTGCCTCTCTGCTTACTTGTGATATCTCTCTGTGGCAAATCAATAAATAAAATCTTTAAAAAAAAAAAAAAAAGTATGTCTCCTGTGGAGAGGGTCTTGAAAGAGTTAATGAAGATAACAGAAGTTTATATGTTTGGGCCCTAATCAACATGACTGGTGTCTTTGTAAAATGAGATTAGGACACATGCAGGCACAGACCATGTGAACATGAAGATGGCTAGGTTCAAGAAGAGAGGTTTCAGAAGGAACCAACCCTGCCAAAACTTTGAACTCAAACTTCTAGCTTCAAGAACCGTGAGAAGATAAACTTCTATTGTTGAAGACAATAATAAGTAACAAAATATATCTCCTGTAGATAGTATATGGTGGGATTATAGTTTTAATCCATTCTGCAAATCTCTGTTGGAGTGTTTAATTTCTTATGTTTCTTTTTTTTTTTCTTAAGATTTTATTTATTCGATAGAGAGAAACACAGCCAGAGAGGGAACACAGCAGGGGGAGTGAGAGAGGGAGAAGCAGGCTTCCTGCTGAGCAGGGAGCCCCATGTGGGACTCAATCCCAGGTCTCCGGGATCATGACCTGAGCCAAAGGCAGTCGCCCAACAAACTGAGCCACCCAGGCGCCCCTAATTTCTTATGTTTCAAGTAATTACCAATAACATAGTACTTACATTCAACATTTGCCCATTTACTTTCATTAGGTCACAAAGCTCTTCTGATCCTTATTCCTCTACTACTATCTTCTTTATTTCCTGTTCACACAAAGCACCAAGTCCAAACAGACAAAATCTTAAGACTTGCTCAGGTATTTCTGGGGCCTGCAAAAAGCCTGTACATGCAAGTGACCTTCTGGGTTTAAATGAGCATGTAAGATTTTCAAATTCTGGTGCCTGGGTGGCTCAGTTGGTTAAGTGACTGCCTTCAGCTCAGGTCATGATCCTGGAGCACCAGGACTGAGTCCCGCATTGGACTCTCTGCTCAATGGGGAGTCTGCTTCTTCCTCTGGCCCTCTTCCCTCTCATGCTCTTGCTCTCTCATTCTCTCAAATAAAATATTTTTTAAAAAACCTCTTTTCAAAGTCTCCTACAGACATTTCATGCCTCAGATTCAGTTATTTTTCTTTATTAAGTGTTGCTCATAGATTCAGCTATTTTTTTTTTATTAAGTGTTGCTCAGATTGTGGCAAACCTTTGGTTAAACTCCGAAGTCTCAAAAAGTTGATCTTGACAGTTTTTGCCAGAGTTTTACTCAATTAATGGAGGACTAGATTTTTGGAGGTCCTTACTTTGCCATTTAAAAAGTGCATTACAGGGGCACCTGGGTGGCTTGGCTAGTTAAGCGACTGCCTTCGGCTCAGGTCATGATCCTGGAGACCCGGGATCGAGCCCCGCATCGGGCTCCCTGCTCGGCGGGAAACCTGCTTCTCCCTCTCTCACTCCCCTCTCACTTGTGTTCCCTCTCTCACTATGTTTCTCTCTGTCAAATAAATAAATAAAACCTTTAAAAAAATGCATTACATGTTCTTTGCAATACAGAAAGATAATGAAATTCACATCTGATACTGTGCATTTATCATTTTATACTACATACAGACATGTTCTCTGAGTTCACTATGTATGCAGTTAAAAGGTAGTTTTTAAAAGGCTTTATGTTTTGCACATATCCTTAGTGGATTACTATATAGTGGTTATACTTTTTTCACACTTAAAATAACATGTTATTTGTCAATTATACCTTAATAAAATAGAAAAAAAATTTTTAAAGGTGCAATGTAACCTTCTATTACCCAAAATCTGTTATTCAATATGCTTTGAGAAATGAAACCAGTGAGTACAAGGTGTTATGGGAACTAAAAGTCGAGGCAACTCCCCAGCCGTGGTGGTAACGGGGAGAAAACCAATGGATGGTGGAAGGTGGTCAGGCCAATCTTTCCAGTAGAGGTGGTTTGAAATCTATCTTGAAGTTAGTCAAGTAAATACCACCTGGAGTAAAACAAGGGAGCTCCTGGGAATCAGGTGTTCCTCACAGAGCAAACAGTAAAAACAGTAAAAGAGCACAGTCTATTTGGGGCACCAAGTGCTGTTTCTGTATTGGTACAGCAGAAAATGGTGGTAGTGAGGTATGGTTTAAGTTGTGCATCATAGTTACATGCATCATAGTTAAAACTATTAAAACTATTACAGAGTCAGTACAACAAATAACAAAAGATAAAGGACTTCATCTCAATATTTGTTCTCTATTTTAAAAAAGAGTATCTGGGGCGCCTGGGTGGCTCAGTTGGTTAAGCGACTGTCTTCGGCTCAGGTCATGATCCCGGAGTCCTGGGATTGAGCCCCGCATCAGGCTCCCTGCTCCGCGGGAAGCCTGCTTTTCCCTCTCTCACTCCCCCTGCTTGTGTTCCCTCTCTGGCTGTGTTTCTCTCTGTCAAATAAATAAATAAATTCTTTAAAAAAAAAAAAAAGAGTATCTGTGAAGTAACCCTCAGATTCTAAAAAACAATGAAAGTTGGAAACCTGGAGATTCCCCTAACAAAATTTTTTGTACTAAGACAATACAATCTAGTTTATGGTTATATATGTCCAAGTTGAAATATCCACTAGTAATCACTGAAAAGTTTAGAGGAGTAACAAACCTATACCAGTTACAGTCTTCTGAGAATAGCTCCACATCTTGCCACAAGTTTATGCTATGTTGCAAAGCTTTTTTACAGTAGCAATAACTACTTAATATCATTTAGCTGCATACCTAAAGGTATTATACAATTATTCATTAATCCTTACTGTGCTGCTCAGGAAATAAGTCTCAATATAATGTATATAGAATATAAAATATTGTAATTCACTTATTTTTAAAAACTATCAGAATATATGTGAAGCCCCAATGCAGTTATTACATAGTTCTCATATGACAGCTACCTCAGTTCCCGTTAAATCGTTTTGTCTCCTTGCCTATAGAAAAAAAATTGGGCTATTCATCACAATTTTTATCTGTATTTTCTGTATTCCTTCATTATTCCTAAAGTGCATACACACGCACATACTCTACCCACTCACCCCAAGAATATACATTCTTTTAAAGGTAAACCACGCAAAGAGAAGAAAGAGAAACATCTGATTCATGTTGGCAATCATTTTATAAATTAGGATTATTCTTTTTCTTCCCCATTTCAAATAATCATGGGAAAATGTTATGCAATACAGAGAGTTATGGTGAAGGAAAAGGTCCTTCTTCAGCCCTGTTCTTTGAAACTGTACATGTGACTAGCCACCACCAGAGTTGCACTGACTTGCCCTATGTTTCCCCATCCAGAACACTGAACATACAGCTGATCTGACAGGGCAGAAATGGATACTAGTGACAATATTGGTAGTTCTGTAAGTGGCCACTTCTGTATTTTGAATATAAAATGGTTCCTAACTACTGGAGAATAGAAAATATAACAGTTGCAAATGTAAAAGCAGTCAACTTTCTGTTTTCCTAAACCTGAGAATCAATTTGAACATTTCTACATTATATGACAAGTATGAACAAGCTAAAAATCTAATTTACAATAACATTATCTTCTTCTCTATGTTAAACTGCATGACTTCTATTATTATATTAAATCCAATACTCTGCTATTCTTTCTGTTTCTCACTTTCATCCTGCACTCTGAAAGTAGCAAAGTATAAAATACTATAATAATAGACTTGAGGAAATTTAGTAAAAAGGCAGGCATAGGATTAACCTAGAATAAATGACTTTCATTAATTATTTCTGTCTTTATCTAACTCAAGTTTTTATCAACTCAGAACATCCTGCAACTGAAGACTAACTTCAATTTTTGTTGTTGTTGTTGTTCCTGTGACTAAAAGTTACTTCACTCCATATTTTTTCATGGTCTTGGGGAATGCTCAGGAACACTTCACCATCAATGAATCTAGAAGTGTATCTTATAAAGGGAGAAAAGCATTATAATTCAACTCAACAAATACTTCTTGAATATAATGTTCAATACTGTGTTAAGTATTAATGTAATTGTTAATAAAGCAATAGCTATGTTTAAATGTATGTTATGTGTCACCAATTTCACATCTCATTAATTCCACACAACAACCTAATGAGGTATATATCATCTCCAACCAGCAGGTAAATAAAGTTACAAAACTAGTAACCGGTGGTAGTAAATTTGAACCTAGAACTAACCAACTCCAAAGTTTGCATCAAGTGTTATATTAAATCTTCCTAATGGTGTACTCACTGGCTTTACAGTCTTTTTTTGTGATTTCAGGTGTATTTGAGGTCTATATTTTTAAATTAAAAAAATTTTTAAAGGTAATACACATACATTATTCAAAAGTCAACACTTGGCCTAGAAGAACTGAAAATTGTGCAATAATAAATATGTTTAGTATTCAGATCTTCATTTCAAGTATTATAAGAAACCATTTCCTTGGCAAAATGGTTTATTGTAGGACTGAGGGAAGGAATGTATAAGATGAACCTGGAATGTCTCGTTATATCAGAAAGCAAGGAGGTGATAAAGAAAAAAATGCTGGACACACTGAAAGGGACACAAGAGCCAGCTTGAAGAGGGTTTTACTGGCCAAATTTGGGACAGTATAAGCATTGAAATAATGAGAAATCTGAGCCTATATAAATTGATTATAAATTTATTTTTACTTTGGTGAGAAGTTTTCCTTTAGAGTAGAACACCAACTAATGAATGTAGAAGGAATAACAGAGAATGTCACCATTTGGCAAACAGCATAGCACTAACAGATTCAGGCAAAAAATATCAATATATGTTACAATTAGTAAGTGAAAGATTGATGAGGAACAGGGTATCTCTCTGGTCTCAAATTTTGTCTCCACAGCTTTCTTATGAATTACATGAGAGAAAAAAGTAACTTACAATGGAGAAACCTACCAACTACTACCTAAACCAAATAGTCAAAGATAACATCAACAGTAATGGGACAAAAAGACATCAAATGCCTCCAAAGACAATACACTTAGAAAGAAACATCACTTTTGTGATATCTTTGCCAAAAGTTCATAACCTGGATTTAATCATGAGAAAACACCAGACAAACCCAACTGAGGGATATCCTTCAAAATACCTAGCCTATACTCCTTAAAAAACATCAAACACATGATAGAGAAATAATTTCAGACTAAATAATCTAAGAGATATGACAAAAAATACACTACATGATTCTGGTTTGAATCCTGATTCAGGAAAAAATTTATCTGATTTATCTGCTAAAAGGCTATTACAAGGAAAAAGAGGCATAACATGAATCAGGTTTATATATTAAATAACAGTATTAAGCCACGTTAATTTCCCCTGTGAATATGTACCAGAATATTCTGAGGAAATAAAAACTGAGGTATTTGCGGGGGGGATAGAGAATATGTGTATATTCTCAAATGGCTTAGAAAAAAACACATTTACATAAGTAGATGCACATAATTCATATACAGAGAAAGGGTAGAGAAGGAATGATATAAAGCAAATACAATAAAATGTTAATAATCTGGTTGTCTGGGTGAAGAGAATACAGAAATTCTTTGTAATATTTTTATAGCTCTACTCTGAGATTAAAATTATTTCCAAATGAAAATTTATCAATAAACCCTAATATAAAGCTCTATAATAAATTCAGATTCTATAAGCAGAGAAGGAAAAATGGCAGCCGTTATATAAGGCAATGTTTAAAAAAAGGTACTCTAACTAGATGTCTTTAAATTTCCTTTATATATAAGAAATTATAATTTTTAGTATGATAATGGTGTAAAAAATAGTTTCTATATGTTAAAGATACACACTGAAACATATATGGATATTTACAAATGAAATGATATAAGGGGCGCCTGGGTGGCTCAGTCGTTAAGCATCTGTCTTAGGCTCAGGTCATGATCCCGGAGTCCAGGGATTGAGTGGGAAGCCTGCTTCTCCCTCTCTCACTTCCCCTGCTTGAGCTTCCTCTCTAGCTGTGTTTCTCTCTGCTAAATAAATAAATAAAATCTTAAAAAAAAAAAGAAATGAAATGATATGTTTGAGATTGAATTTAAAATAACCTAGTGAAGGGGTATGGGCACGGGATTATAGGTGAAATAAGATGGGTCATCTATAATTGTTGTAGCTGGGTGATAAGTCTGAAGTTTCATCATTCTACTCTCTATCTCTCTCTTTTTTTAAAGGTTTTATTTATGTATTTGACAGAGAAAAGCAGCTAGAGAGGGAACACAAGCAGGTGGGGAAGTGAGAGAGGGAGAAGCAGGCTTCCCTTCCCAGGGAGCAGGGAGACTGATGTGGGCCTCAATCTCGGGACTCTGGGATAATGACCTGAGCTGAAGGCAGACACTTAATGACTGAGCCGCCAGGTGCCCCATGTATGGTGGTGACATCCCCTCTTTTTTGTTTAAACAAAAAGTTTTAAACAATCAGTACTATATAAAAACACCTAATAGAGAAATCTCTTTCCCACTCTTGACATTTCCATATTTCTTATCAACTCACCCTTTATAGGTAACCATTTTTTAAAAAGATTTTATTTATTTATTTGAGAGAGAGCACATGTAGGGGAAGCAACAGGGAAAAGCAGGCTCATGGGGTTCAGTCCCAGGGCCCTGAGATCATGACCTGAGCCAAAGGCAGATACTTAACCAAATGAGCCACCCAGGCACCCTGATAACCATTTTGTTATTAGTTTATCATTTATCTTTCTGGTTTCTTCACAAAAGTACAAGGAAATACCTTTTATATATGTATTCCTGTTTTTGTAAAAAGAGTGGAAACATGTAATACACAGTCCTCTATACTTTTCCCCTACTGCCATCTTTGTTTTTTTTTAAATAATAATTTTTTCAGTGTTCCAAGACTCATTGTTTATGCCTCACACCCAGTGCTCTGTGCAATTCATGCCCTCAATACCCACCACCAGGCTCACCCATTCCCCCAACCCCCTCCCTTCTAAAACCCTCAGTTTGTTTCTCAGAGTCCAAAGTCTCTCATGCTTTATCTCCCTCTCTAATTCACCCCAGTTCCCATTTTCTTTCCTTCTCCCACTGTCCTCCATGTTACTCCTTATGCTCCACAGGTAAGTGAAACCATATGATACTTCCCCACTGCCATCTTTGTATGTCATGGAGTTATCTCCAAACTGGTAGATAGGGTTTTCTTTGTGTGTGTGCATGTGTGTTTCATTGTTTACTCAACTAATGACTTATTTATTGGACCACCTAGTTATTTCCAATTTTGTATATCCAACAATGCTACAAAAAATAACCTTGTGTACTTTGCCATTTTGTACATTTGCAGGTTTATCTGTAAAATGGATTACCAGAAGGGGAATTGCTTGATCAAAGGATACATTTGGTACATTTTACAAGATTCTTCTTTCTCTCATGATTGATATATTCCCCACAGCCTTGCCAACTGAGTTATCAAACTTTTGGTCTTTTGTCCATTTGAAAGTGATAAATTGTGTTTCAGCACAGTTTTCACTTGCATTTTGCTTGTTATGGACAATATAAACTGCTATTTCTGCTACTTCCTGTATCAGATGATAAGGGATTGTTACTGATTTATGTTTCTAAGTGTTTCCAAGCTGTCAGCTTATACACCTTTGACTCGGTTTTCTCCATATGCATCTAGGAACTTATTTTTTTCAATACTTTCCTACTCTTCCAGGGTCCTTAATAGTCCCACCACTGTTTCATTTCTTTCTAAGTTCAAATATTTATGTTTTCCTTATTTTTTGGTTAGTTATTTCATATAAACAATATGGTATAAAGGGGAGAGCCTGAAAACTCTTCTTCATATGCTGAACCTGATCATTCACCCCCAGAATGAACCACCATTCCTAGTTCCTTCTGTATTCTTTCAATCACATTCTGTACATAGGAAGCATATATTTACATATTCAATTTTACAGATATATTCAAATGGCAATATACTATTCAGTTAAGGTAAGGCTAGGTGCTGCAATAATTAAACCCTGAAATCTCAGTGGTTTAACAAAATGAAAGATTGGTTTACAAACATGTACAGTCTTGTGTTCACTGGGTAGCCTTCCATGTATGCCTAAAGATCCACAGCCCAGGGTTTCAAATTCTTCACTTTGGAAACAAATGACAAAAAATAAAAGACTTAACTGCTTTTTAACCTTGCCCAGAAGTCAGATCACTCTGCACATACTCCAGTGGAAATAACAGTCATGTGGTCCTTTTAGACACAAGAGAGGCTGGGAAATGTAGTTCCTGGCTTGGCACTTACTCAAATTTACTCTTATGGAAGAGTAGCATAAGTCTTTGGAGACAGTAACCTTTCTCTTGAACACATTCTTCACATTATTTTACTCCATGTGTGTGCTTCATTTTTCTTAGAAACGTTTCCAATAATTGCTACAAGGCTGATCCATTTAAAAATCTTTTTAATGGCTGCATAGTACAGTCACTTCTGCCTCACATCGTTCATTTAAGCAGCAAGACTACAACAAATATAGTATTTCTGCTACAACAGTTCTGTCTGAAACACCTGAGTTTCTGCAAAATTAGGCTGCTGAGAAAAATACTGGAGAATTATCCTTAAGAAACAGCTTCCAGACTTGAAGACTAAATTAGCTCCCCCTCTCCAAGTCCTTTTGGCCTTTGTTATTTCTTAGAGTTTATACTACATTTCATCCCATCTTGCAGCAGAGTGAATATCATCCCTCCTTCCCGCCTTCCTGCCCCTTCTGCCGCATACATCCCCTCTTCTTGCTTTTAGCAAGGGCTTAGCAGAGCCTGAGGACTTTCTCCTAAGTCGCTCTGCCCTTGTACACAGCAGGGCAGAAGAGTAGGGAGATCAAAAACAAAAAGTAAAAGCACCAACCAAAGACTGATGGGTTTCAGTGTAAATCTACCCTATATTTAAGTTGGATTAACTCAAGTATCTATATTCCATTGTTATGCAGAATTTATACACAGTACTCTTAACTTGATTTTTAATCCTTTATTGAGTAGTGACCTGAACTTTTATTTCACTATCCTCTAGCAGTGTTTCTTGGGATCACCTCCAAAATAAAGTACTCTGATCCTTATCTGAAGGTCTTTCCTGGGGAACCCAAACTAAGACATTCCTCTTCCCAGTTTCCAGCCTGCAGTCCCCCCAATAGTCAGGCTGGTTGGAGGCTGCCAGGCAATGTTCAACCTGCAGTCATTAACAATAGGGTAGGTAGCATAAAAAAGCACTTGAAGCCACTGTTACCTGGTACAAAGTGCATTAACATGTGAAGGAAAATCACACTGGAATCAACATGACCTCTGTGTTATAATGGTAACCCTTCCTTCCTTCCAAATTATATACAGAATTATATCAGAGTTTCTTTAAAATGTCCTCTCCTGGTAGATATTTAGTATATTTCCACACTTGGTATTTACAGACAACAATGCGAGTACCCCTCTCGTGCATAGAACATTTCATGTGTGGGTATGTCTGTCTTTGGAATACATTCTTAAAAGTAGAATTACTGGATCAGAAAGAACACATACAGCAATTTTGAGTACTACCAAGTTGCTTTCTTGAGGTTTTTATCAACTTGACTCCCATTTGTGAGAATACATTTTCTTTCTCACTCCCTGACAACACTATCGATATTTTTACCTTTGCCTATCTAATGAGTGAAAAATGGTATCTCAGTGTAGTTTTAATTCAAAATTCTCTTCTAAGAAAAACTGAGAATCTGTTCAGGATTTTTGGAGTCACTATATTTCCTTTCTTATCACCTATTTATATTCTTCAGCTTGTTGGTATTTCTCTTATTGATTTGTAAGAGCTCTTTATGTATTAACACTATCTTTTATCTGTAATATAGAATTATAAATACATCTCCACAGTTTAGAGTTGGCTGTTTTACTTCGTGCGTGCGTGTGTGTGTGTGCGTGTGTGTGTGTGTGTTTAAAGGGTGAAGACAGAAGGGGAGGGGCAGAGAATGTTAAGCAGGCTCCATGCCCAGCACAGAGCCCAGTGCCAGGCTCCATCTCACAACCCTGAGATCATGATCCGAGCCAAAACCAAGAGCCAGACACTTAAGCAACTGGTTACCCAGACACCCTTTATGGTTTTCTTTTTTAATCATGAAATTTTTTCTGTTTTTTTTTTATTTAGTCAAATTAATTAAACTTTGCCATTATGACTTTTGAGGTTTGAGTCCTCCTTGCTTCTGTAATTAACAGTAATTTCAGAGTTTCTTATGTTTTCATTTTTTCAAGATTAAATCTTTGCGCCATAAGGTGTGAGGTGTGAGGAAGAATCCAGCATTTCATATGTGTATGAAGGGCTAACCAGTTGTCACATCATCATTTACTATGGAATAATCTACTCTTTTCACATTAATTCAAAACAACACATTTATTATATGCTAAATTTCCAGGTGTATTTAAGTCTATTTCTGTACTCTCCATTTAATCAATTGATCTGCTTGTCTATTCATGTGTTTTTACCCCACTACTTAAATCGTTAGCTTTACACTATTTCTAACATCTGAGTGGGATTGTCTTTCTTCATCATGCTACTTTTAAAGAATTTTCTGGATTATTACTTGTTTGTTTTCTCACATAAACAATAGAGAATAGAGGCAGCTTGGGTAATTCCAAAAATTACCTAAAAATATCTGTATGTGTGTCCTATTGTCTCTTCTTTATCCTACTCTTTTTATGTTCATAATAAGATTTTTTTTTAAAAGATATATTTGAGAGAGAGAGCCCACGGACCAGCAGGGGTAGGGGGAGAGGGAGTAGCAGACTCCCCACTTAACAGGAAGCCTGATGCAATACTCGATCCTAGGACCCTGGGATCATGACCTGAACCAAAGATGGATACTTAACTATTGGAGCCACCCAGGTGCCACATAATAAGATTTCTACTTCTCTCTTTTTTAACACTAAAACTTTAACCTTCTTATTCATTTATTTATTTAAAAATTCATTTATTTATTTTGAGAGAGAGAGAGAGAGCATGGAAACACAGAGGGGAGGGGCAGAGGAAGAGTGTGTCCTAAGCAGACTCCCCGCTGAGTGCGGAGTCCCATGCAGGGCTTGATCTCTGGACCCTGAGATCATGACCTGGGCCAAAACCAAGAGTTGGACACTTAACTGACTGCACCACACAGGTGCCCCTAAAACTTTAACCTTTTACTTTATTTTATTTAAAGATTTTATTTATTTACTAATCAGAGAGAGAGACAGAACAAGCTGGGGGAGTGGCAGGCAGAGGGAGAAGCAGGCTCCCCACTGAGCAAGGAGCCAGACGCAGGACTTGATCCCAGGACCCTGGGATCATGATCTGGGCTGAAGGCAGTCACTTAACTGACTGTGCCACCCAGACACCCCAAAACTTTAATCTTTTAAAAGCTTGATTTAAAGCTTGATTTGGTCTCATCAAACAAATGTAATCAAGAATCTCTTAATTACTATATCCA
Organism: Spilogale gracilis; assembly: GCA_004023965.1. Taxonomy (NCBI): domain Eukaryota; kingdom Metazoa; phylum Chordata; class Mammalia; order Carnivora; family Mephitidae; genus Spilogale; species Spilogale gracilis. The sequence goes on along the minus strand of PITA01005738.1, from coordinate 34,655 downwards.
GTAGCCTCTGCCTCTTTGAAGTTTCAGATATTGTTAACCATTTACCCTTTTTTGAAATTCTCTTTGTTTCTATGTCAGTTTCATTTAGATACTTAGCATCTCTCACTACTTTTCTCTGTCTCTCATATCAGAAAAGTCACCAAAAAACATTCTATGCCCTTGGTATACTATTTTCCCTTAAATATATATAAAGATATATACATATATAGCCAATTCTTATCTAAATTACCACTAAAATTTTATCTCTAGTTCTGAGCACCTAAGAAGTACATTCCATATATTAGGTATGAAGTAAAAACTTAATGAACAAAAGAGCAACAATGCTAAATTTCCAAATTCTAGTTAAAAATTTCAGCTGAGATGCCCCTTAGTTATCAACACATCAACATAGAAAATACCTGTATATGTAGAAGAACTAGTTGTCCTGAATCCTACATTGGTCAAACCATACCAGGGACACTGTGATTTATTCTGAGCACCACATTTTTCAGGAGTGGCAGTGACCAATTAAAGTGAATCCAAAGAAGGGAACTAGTACAAGACTTACATTATAAGAGGACATGTTGAAGTCAGGATCTCTTCTTGAAGAAGAGATGATAAAGAAAAGACATAAAGGTCCTAAAATATGTGAAGAACCTTGAGGTCTGGGAAGAGGGAAAAAGATATGGCACCGTTCAGTTACTTCACAGAACAGAAGCAGAACTAATGATAAAGTTATAGAGAAACAAAGTTCAAGAACAAATTTTTAACAATTAGAGTTGTACCAAAAAAAATAATAGGCAGATTCTAAAAAGATAGTGGGTTCCTTCCCACTAACCTCTTTCAATTTCAATTTTCTTAACTGTAAAGTATGGATAATTATTATACACATAAACAGTTATAGTGAGTATTAAAAAGGATAAACTATTTATCATTCCATATACATCCTGGTACAAGACAGACATCCAAATAATATTAGCTCTTTCAAAACTAGATCATCATTTTTTAGAATTAGTAAATTTTATCCTGAGACAGAAGCAAATTATTCCCAACTAAGGTTTTGTTTTGGGTCTAAAATTTAACTTATCATACTTTATTCTTAAGTGTCTATATTATTGCTTGTTCTTATAGGCTCCACACCACAGTCTTTTTTTAGTTTCTTGTTTCCTCATTCTCCAAACTCAGTTATTCATCAAAAGTCTCTCCCATTCTGATCAATCACCCTGGTTCTTCTTTCATATTCTTTCAAACCTTCCTTTCCGTTCCTGCGTCATTACTATAATTCAGGCTTTTGACTGAATCTGACCTGTAATAACATCTTCTCACTAAGTCTTCTGGTCTGTGATCCACTCCAACCATTTTGTCACATTGAACTTCCTAACATATCCTTTCCCTTTTCAAAATCTGATGACTTCTAATGTTGACTTAAAGCATAAAAAATTTTGCATAAGGAAAACCTTCCATAGTCCCTAATTCCTTAGTATTATTTTCACTACTCTCCCATTAATTCTTTTCTCCATTTAAATAAATTGTGCTTTGGTGTAGACCCACTGAACCTCATATTACTAAATAATCCTTTTTGTGTGTGTGTATACCTCTACCTCAGGGTCTAGCTCAAGTAGCATCTCCTCCACAGGATTTGACCATTAAAGAAGGAAGAAATCCCAACCCACTCTGGGAATACATGTTATTGTCAAAATCACTCCTTTAGAGTTTTCTCCTTTGTTTGGCAGTTATGTCCTATGATAATTTTGCATTTTAAGGTCCTAGAGCAGTGTCTTAAAGAACTTATAAAAGTTGAAAGTTGTATAGAACTTCCTACAATGATGGAAATATTCTATATCTTTGCTGTCCAATAAAATGGCCACTAGTCCCATGTGATTATTGAGCATCTAAAATGTGGGTAGTGGCTATATTAAGAAAGTGTCATCCTGGAGGGCAATGCATTTGTTTCCTGGACTTAGAATATTTACTGAGAAATCACTATGTTTCAGGTCCCATTTAAACAATTTATATATATTATGTCATTTATACTTTTCTATTATCAATACTCTGTTTTTCAGATAAGTAAATTGAGTCCTGGAAATGTTAAGTAATTTGCACAAAGTCCATAATTCTTTGGGATTAAAAAATAATGAGGCTTATCCACAGAATATTGAAGTTAGACTATTAGAAAATATGGGAAGGAGCTTAGTAACTATAAAACAGAATTTTTTTTTTGGTGAGTTTTTTTTTTCTTTTTTTTAATTAATTTTTACTTTTTCCATAACCCAGCCACCATATCCTTCCCCTCCACCCCCCAGCAACCCTCAGTTTTCTGAGATTAAGAGTCTTTTACAGTTTGGGCACTCGGGTGGCTCAGTGGGTTAAAGCCTCTGCCTTCAGCTTAGGTCATGATCTCAGGGTCCTGAGATCGAGGCCCGCATTGGGCTCTCTGCTCAGCAGGGAGCCTGCTTCCTTCTCTCTCTGCCTGCCTCTCTGCCTACTTGTGATCTCTCTGTCAAAGAAATAAATAAAATCTTTAAAAAAAAAAGTCTCTTACAGTTAGTCTCCCTCCCGGGTCCCATCTTTCTTGAGAGTTAGCACTTTACCTTCTTTTGGTCTCCATTAGGACACCTAGAATATCACCTTGTACATAGTAATTATATCTGAATCAGCTGAAAATTTTACATAGTTTACGTGTAATCTGTCCTTGTACATAATGTGTTTGTAAAAAATTGGAATGTACATTAAATATGCAAAAATGGTATCGTAAAAGTAAACTGTAGTAAAATACATACAATGGAGTATTATCCAAGAATAAAAAAGAATGAAGCATAGATGAATGTTACAATAAAGCAGATCAATAAACATACTTTCTGAAAGAAGCCAGTAAAGACTGCATATCACATGATTTCTTTAAATGAAACATCCAGAATAGATAAATACATAGAGACAAAAAGTATATTAGGGCTATGAGGCCTGGGAGAGTTATGGGGAAATGGAGAGTGTTTTTATTTGCGGGGGGGGGGGGGTATGATGGAAATACCTCAAGATTGTGGTGATAACTGTGTAACTGATTATAATCAAAACCTGAACTGTACACTGAAAATGGGAGAAATTAATGGTATGAGACTAGTATCTCAACAATTCTGTTTAAAAACGTGCAACCATTGTTTTGTGTTTATAAAAGGGGTCTACTCCTAAGAGCTAAATACAGTTATGAAATATCTAGAATATAGCTTTGCTTTTTGGCATAATCTTTGACAGAAATATTTCTAATATATTTAAGAGTAAAGTGAGGGCGCTTGGGTGGCTCAGTGGGTTAAAGTCTCTGCCTTCAGCTCAGATCATGATCTCAGGGTCCTGGGATCGAGACCCCCATCGGGCTCTCTGCTCAGCAGGGAGCCTGCTTCCTCCTCTCTCTCTGCCTGTCTCTCTGCTTACTTGTGATCTCTCTCTCTGTCAAATAAATAAATAATTTTTTTTTAAAAAGAGTAAAGTGAAATAAAATCATGGTCTTCAAATCGTTTTTTCAGGAATGGACAAAAGAAACTTTTTAAAGAAACTCAATAAAACAAAAATAATCTGGAGCTGCCCTGCTTGCTGAGTGGCGATTCAGACCTCTCCACTCAGACTCCTGAACTTTCTTCAATACTGGCATCTAAGGAACCTCTACAGGGTTTGGGAGAGAAGAATTTGAAAGTTGCAGCAAAAGCAACACAAATAATTGAATAAATACAAGGAAGTAAAAACTCTGCAAGTTGAAGCATCTGCTACTTGGCAGGGTACCCCCATGTCATTTATAGCTCAGAATTGTCTTATGTTAGTAATATACAACTGTAAGAATTTTATTGAGTAAATTTGAGTTCTGCTTCTGAGATTAGATTTAAGCCACGTTGTTTACAAGTGTAAATTGTTATAAAGTCAATATTTACCTTTAATTTTTTTTTCCTTACCTACTTGGATTAGGGGGACTTTTGAATTCTGTTTGCAACAAAAACAAAAAATATGTAAACATCCCAAAACTAAAAAACAGATGCCCTAGTTCTGTGACAGTAGGAAGGCTGCATTCCTAGAGCAAGATTACTTTCTCAGTCAATAAGAAAAAAAGGACAGTTTTTAACTCTACGTACTTATATAATTTATGTAACTCACTTGTACCTGGATAGCTTGTTAACACCTAAAATTTATTATTATATTATTTAATTATATATGACATGTTATATTATACTTTATACTAAAATCAGAACCGGTCATTTATTTCCCTCAAATTAAATATATTTTTAATATATTTAAAGGTGAAGAGGAATAAAACTGGTTTTTCAAAGTTGTTTTTTCAGGGGTGGACAAAAGAAATTATTTTGGCAACAAAATAAAGCAGAGAAATCTTCTCAATGTCCACAATTTCTACTGAACTCTTTATCACCAGATTGCTATCTTTAAAAACAAATCAGTAGACTCTCTACATTTATAGTTCATGTACAAGACATGATCTTTTCCCCCTCAGAAATGTCTTTTGGATTCCCTTCCTTTCTTTTTCCAAAACTACCAACTTCACTTGAATCAAGCGTTCTTCTCCCATTTTTTTTCTAGTTACTGCTATTAGAATAGTTTTTAAGTGCTATTTTTATTATATTATTTTCCTACCCAATAACTTACAAGTGTTTTCTATAACTCAAATTCTTCTCTGTCCCCATGACAGTTAATTTCATATGTCAACTAGACTGGGCCATGTGGTACCAAAATTATATGGTCAAACATTCTCTGAGTATTTCTATGAGGTGGTTTTAGATGAGATTAACATTTAAATCAGTAGACTGAATAAAGCAAGTTGCACTCCAAAATGTGGGTGACTTTTATCTAACTAGTTATAGGTCTGAAGGGAACAGAAATCTGACTCTCCCCCAGTAAGAGAGAATACTGCCTGATGGTCTTCGAACTGTAGTATCAGGAATTCCTGATTGAAATCCTTTGAATTAGAACAAAAGCCCTGCAGATTTTAGACTTGCCAGCCTCCATAATCACAGATCAATGTAAATCTGTCAATCAATCAATCAATCAATCAATCATCTGTCTAATATGACTCTATCCTATTGGTTCTGTTTCTCTGGAGAACTCTAATACATATTAAAACTCTATAGTCTCATTTCACCAGCTCATTTCCTATTTGACCTCAATAGACTCTCCACTCCACTGAATGAAATCTATTTGTCATTTTCTACATAATTTGTACAATTCCATCTAAATGTTTTTATTAAGTAACCGATATATCTCTGTACCACCTATATTTGCTTTTCACATGTTTCTCTCCAGCTAGGCTATTTAAGCACTTGAGACTAGGAGCCTCTATTTTCTTTACTTTTTTCTACAGAAATAATAACAAGGACTAATCACAAGAAATATAGTGTGTGTGTACTTATATATATATGTATATACACACATACATACACGTTAAAACACAAATATGTATATATAAAATTTATCACTTCAAGTTTGGCACAAAATTTAATTTTAATTTGTTTTTTGCTAAGAAGAATCACACTTTGGGTTAAAACTGTCATTTACAAGTATTCTTCTTCCACATTTATTTCACTCTGTTGTGGCACAGAAAAAAAGTTATAGAATAACTTTAGCCTAGATAATTTAAGACTACAATTGATAGAATGTTTTAATATTGGGATGAAATGCATATTTTATTTTATATTTTTCATATTCAGTTATATTGCTTTGCTAAAAGTAAATAGTACCTCCAGGACACCATCTGGTAAAAATCTCTGTGGATTAACCCAGAAAAGGAAGTGAATGAATTTTTATATATTGCATAGTTGTGGTTGCAAAACTGCAGTAAAAATATGTTCTCAATGCACTAGTGTAAGTGAGACTTTAGCTACCTCATCTAATTTGATCCAAAAGGCTTGGAATATTTAAGGCCATATCTGATCAACAGGGGAAAGGATGGGTGTTTTCTTTCTAGCATTCCTAGAACTTGGAAGAAAAAAAAATCCAGGAAATTGAAGTCCATGAGTTAGAAAATATAAATTGGATCTTTAAAAAATCATTCATTAAAAACCAACATGCAGTTCCTTAATAATAGGATATGTCCGAAAAGTCTGAGACTGTCTACAACAATTAGATGAGACCCAACAATGTTATTGTGTGCATCTCTGCTAATACAAAATGGTCAATTTAGTTTTTACCTTTTTTTTTTTTTTTTTAAATAATGTGTTGTCCAAGTCTTGATCGAGTCCAATGACTAGAGCAATGGAACTTCCCCTCCCTCCTCTAGGGAATCCATTCCAGAGACTAATAGATTTCACTGTCAGGAAACATTTCCCAGATTCATTCTTAAATTTCCGTTACTTAATTTCATCTCATTACTTGACTATAAACCCCTTATTGTACCCTTAAAAATGACTTGGCTTTCATGATGTTTACATCTCTCAAATATTTGTGAAATGTTATCATAACTGGACTCAAAGATGGACAAGTATATATTTTGTTATTTAATATTTTCCTTCAAGTTAGTCTAAAGACTATTTTGTATTTATTTTCTAGTTTGAGTGCTACTCAATTTACTTGAGGTATTTACACCTTAAACTGGAATCATGTTATGATCTCAGCAGCCACCATTTAAGTGACTTTTATCTTCTAGACATATGACATAAAGCTTTTGCATATACAGACTAAAATCTCATTGACTGATTTTACTCTCATATTGGATTACAAGATCATATATAATATGCTACCCGCTATCATCTCAAAGTCTCTTGGTATTACTGCTTTCCAAGTACTATATATCCTGCCAATTGAATGGCTGTGTTTCTGATTATTTTTCCCCAGATGTATTAGCTACATTTTTCCAGGTTGAATCACATTTCATTTCCTGCCCATATTTCTAACCACTTTAGGTCACTTTTATCTGCCCTCACTGGTTTTGTCAACACTATTCAATTTAGTATCATCTGTAAATTTAATTAACATGATGTGTATCCTCTCTTATAAATCATTAATGAAGATTTTCTAAAATGATTTGTTTATTTTTAAAAATTCTAATGCTGCTTCATGTCGATAGTCTTGCTATATAGTCTTAAGAATGTAACACTTTTTGCCACTTGATAATTTATTTCATTATTTTAGGACTGGCTAACAGTGGACTAACAACAGAATCATACTCAGGGTCACTGCTTTTTATTAATATTAATACTAAATTACCAATATAATCATTTTTCTGAAGATTAACAATGCTTTTGCAGCCACTTTTACCCTTTTGTAGTTGCTCCATTTTCCTAAATGTGATCTAACACCATGGAAGCCTCATTATGATGTTCTCATGTTCATTATGTAAAATTATCAAAGATCTCTTATTCCAAATTCTGTTGTGCAAGGAGTTTAAATTTTAGATACCAATTTATCATGACAATATTCTATTAAATTATAAAAATTAATTTAGAATATTTCTATTTTGAGTATTTTGGAATTGCTAACTTGAACCCGTTCATGGTTCATATGAACTGAGCAACACTATTTTGTTCCTCTTTTATAACTGTGATTTCTTTTTAATTTACTGGCTATTTAAAATGATTTTGCTGTATTAAAACCTATTTTTAATTATATTTTTGGGAGGAAATATACCAGACTTTGTGTTTTAAACACATAATATTAGAAACAACATGTACATACCCACTACCCAGATTTAAAAAAGCTACTACTGAGAACACTAACAGTTACTTGAATGCAGCTTTTTTTTCTCTCCCACAACTATTTCTGTGAATTTTATGAATTTTTTTGTTTATACAATCATATATATATCCTTATAGCTAAGAGGTATTTTTTCTTCAAAAATTAAACACCTCAGGCACTTTAGTTATCAACTTTCATCTTATATTAATCCATTCCTTTTTGTTCCCTAAGTGTTTCGCTTCTCCCATATAGATATCTTATCATATATCCTCAAAAATCTTGGAAGAAAGCCTACATTTCTTTCCTTCCATTTTCCCTTAACCTAAATCCCTAGTTTTAGCTTCGCACACAACTTTCTTTTCCTCTTTTTTAAATCCATTCCCCTTAACTTATTTTTGGACAGGTCATGTGTGTGTGTGTGTGTGTGTGTGCGCGCGTAATGCCTCTTTTTCTTTTAGGGGTGTATCCACATTCTTATATTACTCATTATGGCCTAATTAGGGCATATAAGTCTGATTACATATATTTGAGCTAATAAGAGGATCCCTCAAACTGCATTTCAGCCAAGTCTTATATTTCAATATATTTAAGGGATTAGAAAATTCATATGCCTAAGCATAAGAACTGTATTTATTCCCTAACAAATTTAAATTTCTCCTCTCTTTTTTTAAAGATTTTATTTATTTATTTGACAGAGAGAGAGAGATCATAAGTAGGCAGAGAGAGAGGAGGACGCAGGCTCCCTGCCGAGCAGAGCCCGATGTGGGGCTTGATCCCAGGACCCTGAGCTGAAAGCAGAGGCTTTAACCCACTAACACTAAAATGGAGCTGGTTGTCATGTAGACTGGGGGTTTGGAACGTTAATCCCAGAGAGAAGTCAAGAGTCCTTGGTTCTCAAGAAAGACCCTCAGTCGCCTTGTGGCATCAAACTAATTCTGAAGCTACAAGAAATATGTGTTTTGACTTTTTAGTTAACTGAAAAACTGAAAAATTAAATTTCACTTTTTGTGTTACCACGACTACTTTGTATTCTGTGCTGTTTCATTTGTACATCCATTAGAAGTTGGCAAGGGCTTAGGAAAGCAGATCAAAACCAAATTAATCAGTCTTCTTCCATCAAGCATTTTTGTTTTGGGGGAAAAAAGTGAGATTATTGGTAGAAATCTTTGCTCTGTGATCACTTGTTACGTTTTATTTGAAAAATTTCTCTCATATAGAAAATCCTTATATTATTTAACATAGATTGTGTACACACACACACATGCACACACAAAACTTAAAAATGCAACTAGTCACAGTATCATTTAGAACAAATAATTTCTCCCTTCTTTAAGAACAAAGTAAGAGTTGAGACAAGTATTCAGGCTTCTCTTTAACTGGTCAACGGCAAAAGGGCAAACCCCAGCACACTGTTTCACTATATTAATTTTTAAAGTCCAATTAAAGGTAACATCTACAGTCTTTCTTCTGCTGTGTTTGCCAAATAATTTTAAACATTAAACAAAGTGCTGATTGCAAGGGAAGAGGAAAGCTCTTGCTGCTAACTACCAGTGATGAAACCTTTGTCCCTAAGGGACTTGGTAAACATTTATCACATGAAACAATGTATATTATGCAAAAGTTCATTCTATTCTATTTTTAATCCATATATAGCCTGATATAATTATTAGCTCTGATTTCATTGCCTCCTACAAAAGCACAGCATCAGATTCTGAAATACGACTATTAAACAAAAAACTTGAAACAGTCTAAAGCTGAAGAAAACTGCTTTAATGAAAATTATTACATATTCTTAACTAATCATCAATTTGTATATCTTCATAAGTTAATTCTAGGAACAAGAGCTTTGTATACTGGGTTCAGGTAGGGTAAGGAAATGGATTTGATCTATACCCACATGTACTTCTTACTACTCATCTTACCTATAACTAACTGGTCACTTGGGGCTCTTCTGGTTAGAAGTGACCAAAACTATCTTGAATTGGCTTAGCAAAATGAGGAATTTACTAAAATGATACTGAGGTATCTTACTGAGTTCAAGAAAGAATTGTATAAAATGAAGGACAAAGAACACAGAACTTGCACAGTTTTTTTTTTTCTCATATTCCATCTTTCATCATGAGCCAGCTTAATCCTCTATATCACTGAAGTTGGGCTTTTCCCACATAAAGAAAAACTTGGTTGTCTAGAGCTAGGGCATTGTATGTTTCATGGCTTCAATTTTAGTCTGTCAGTCTCAAATCCAAAACTCTTAGGGAAGATTCTCACTGGTCCAACTAACGAGCCATGTGTCTATTTTTGGGCATATTAAGTCTGCCTAGTTATGTGGGATCTATGTCCAGGTTGGGCAAATAGTTAAATATCTCTGAAGTGCACATCCAGGACCAAGAGATATACTGAACATTAGAATGGAAACAGAAAGTTCCAGAAAAGATATGCTAGACACACTACACCACAGATGTTCCCTTCCATACCCTGAAAAATTAAATTCTCTTCTATAAGTTCATATGTTAAAATTTACCCATGTTACTATGCATTTTTTTTTTCTATTGAACTAAAAAGAGTAACCATATGAAGGATAGAACTGATCTAATTTTGTTTGGCAGTTCTACAGCTTACACTTCTGTAGGCAAGGCTGTAACTTTGAGGTTTATTTATTTATGTCCTATCTTGTTCCAGAAAGAATTCAAGACAGCTTGGAAAATAAATACATAATACCAGAATATAAACTAAATGTGAAACAAAGAGAAGAAAAACAGGGTGGAGACAGACTGAAATAATAAATAATGTATTCTATAAAGTAGGCATATACATTCACTATAGGTAGGCTACAAAGCTATCTAATAACTTTTCTAATCACTGGCTAAGTTTTCTAATAACTTTGTCAGTTACATAATTCATAATGTGCATTAGGTAGTAGACTAATTGCTTAGGAAGCTTATAACACACACATAGAAATGTATACATGAGTAGAAAAAAGCTTCTGCTAAAAAAATCCTTACTTAGCTTGAATTATATTCTTGATGCCACACTTCATTCATTAGGGACAAAGAGATAAAAAGTAACAATGCTAGCAAAGGGGCAAAGTGGGAGAGTTCTTACTACACAAGTGTTCTGTGATATAAATTTGAGCAGAGGCTTGAGCAAATAGATGGTGCCAATTTTGAGACTATCTGAGAGAATATTCAGACAGAGGAAACAATAAGCATAAAGCCCAGAAAATGGAGCATACTTGGCATGTTCAAGGAAAAGCAAGGAGGCCAGTGTGTCCAGAGCAGAATCAGGGAGGGGTAAAGTGGAGGGCATTAGGAGGCAGGACCAGACCACGTGGAGCACTGTATGCAATGGGAAGACTGGATGCTGTTCTAAGTGTAAAGGTAAACAATTAGCAGGTTTTGAGCAGAGAAGTGTTATGATCTGGTTCTAAAAAGATGACTCTAGCTGTTGTGTAGAGAATAGACTGTGAGGACACAATAAGAGTAAATGTGTACTCAACTCATAACAAAACTTCAAAGTACATATCCAAATACTGACAGAAATAAAGGAAGATATAAACAAATCCACAATCATAATTAGAAATGTTAATACCCCTCTTTAAGAATTGATAAGAAAATTAAACAAAAAGCAGAGAATTGAAGAACTAGAACACACAATCCTAAAATTTGTATGGCACTACAGAAGACCCCAAACAGCCAAAGCAATCTGCAGGTATCAGTGTTCCAGACTTCAAGTTTTATTACAAATCTGTAGCAATCAAAACAGTATGGTACTGGTACAAAATAGACACATATATCAATGAAACACAACAGAAAACTCAGAAATAAACTCATAAATGTCTATTAATCTTCAACAAAGCAGGCAAGAATATGCAATGGAAAAAAATAGTCTCTTCCAAAAATGGTGTTGGGATAACTGGATAGCATCATGCAAAAGAATGAAACTGGGCAACTTTCTTTCACCACACACAAACATAAGCTCTAAATGAATTAAAGAACTAAATGTGAGACCAGAAGCCATAAAAATCCTAGAATAGAGCACAGGGATTAACTTCTCTGACATTGGCTATAACAACTTTTTTCTAGGTATGTCTCCTTTGGCAAGGAAACAAGAGAAAAAATAAACTAGTGGGACTACATCACAGTGAAGGAAACAGTCAACAAAACTAAAAGGTAACCTATAGAATGGGAGAAGATATGTGCATATGACATATCTAATAAAGGGTTAGTATCCAAAATACATAAAGGAGTTATAAAACTCAACACCCGAAAAACAATTATCTAATTTAAAAATGGCAGAAAACATGAACAGACATTTCTCCAAGAAGATGTCCAGATGGCCAACAGACACATGAAAAGATGCTCAGCATCACTCATCATCAGGAAAATACAAATCAAAACTACAATGATAAAAACCAAAACAAATCAAAACTATAATGAGATACCATCTCACACCTGTTAGAATGGCTAAAATCAAAAACACAAGAAATAACAAATGTTGGTGAGGATGTGGAGCAAAAAGAATCCTTGGACACTGCTGGTGAGAATGTAAACTGGAGCAGCCACTGTGGAAAACAATATGGAGGTTTCTCAAAAAGTTAAAAATACAACTACCCTACAATCCAGTAACTGCACTATTAGGTATTTTCCCAAAAAGTAAAAGGACACTAATTCAAAGGGATACCCACAACCCTATGTTTACAGGAGCATTATTTACAATAGCCAAATTATGGAGGCAGCCCAAGTACCTACTGATAGATGAATGGATAAAGAAGACATGGGATGTATACACGCACGTATATACAAAGTGGAACATTATTCAGCCATAAAAAGAATGAAATATTGCCATTTGCAATGACATGGATAGAGCTAGAGAGTAAAATGTTAAGTGAAATTTAATCAGTGAAAGACAAATACCACATGATTTCATTCATGTGGAATTTAAGAAAGCAAATAAAAAGAAGAGACAAACCAAAAAACAGATTAACTATGGAGAATAAACTGATGGTTATCATAATGGAGGTGGGTGGGGGAATGGGTGAAATAGGTGATGGGGATTGAGGGCATTTGTCATGAATAGCACTGGGTGATGTATTTGGAATTGCTAAATCACTATACCATACACCTGAAACTAATATAACCCTGTATGTTAACTATACTGGTATTAAGATTTTAAGAAAAGTAGAGAATAGAAAACTTGAAAAATCAACTTGAGCAAATCGGTAGTTACAGAAGAGAGAAACTATATATTCTTCTCAAGTTCCAGAACATTCAGCAATTCATAGGCTGTATCTCAGTGAATGCTTACAAATTACAAAATTTTAAATGATTGAAATTGTGTCGTTTGTGTTGTGACCAAAACAGAATCAAATTAGAAATTAAAAAAAAAAATCTAGAAAATCCCTAAGTGTTTGCCATTAAACAAAATATTTCTAAATAATACAGAGGTCAAGTAAGAAACTACAGGAAGGGGTGCCTGGTGGCTCAGTTAATTGTTCAACTCTTGATTTTGGCTGAGGTTATGATCTCAGGGTCAAGAGATCAAGCCCTGAATAGGGTTTCAAATTCAGGCTTCACTAACCTCCATCTCCTTCTGCTCCTCCTCATGCTCACTCTCTCTCTCAAATAAATACAATCTTTAAAAAAAAATAGTATAGAAACTACAGGAAAACCATTAAATGCATTGAAAAGAGTAATAGCAAAAACACACTTGAAAAATTTAGAGTGCAGATCAAGTAGTGTTTGAAGGGAAATCTAGACTCTAAAAACTTTTTTAGAAAAAAAAGGTTTAAAATCAACTATCTAAGCTTCTATAGTGAAAAGTAAGAAAAACCTGGGGTACCTGGCTAGCTCAGTTGGTAGAGCATGTGACTCTTTTTTTTTAGTATTTTATTTATTTGACAGAGAGAAACACAGCCAGAGAGGGAACACAAGCAGGGGGAGTGAGAGAGGAAGAAGCAGGCTTCCTTCTGAGCAGGGAGCCCGATGTGGGACTCGATCCCAGGTCCCCAGGATCATGACCTGAGCCGAAGGCAGTCGCTTAACCAACTGAGCCACCCAGGTGCCCCTAGCATGTGACTCGTGATCTCAGGGTTGTGAGTTTAAGCCCCACACTGGGTATAGAACTTACTTTAAAAAAATAAATAAAATGTTTTTTAAAAAAATTATAATAAAACCAAAACCTCCAAAACCTCACAAATTTAAGTCAAAGAAAGCAGAGAGAAGGAAATAATTATATGAGTGGAAATCATCCAAATAAAAAATACAGTATTAATGAAGAAAACCAGTAAAATACACATACATATTAACTTAGCAATTCCTATACACACACACACACACACACACACACACACACAAACTATCACATAATGATATCCATCAAAACAGAATTCACTAAAAAAAATAAAAAACTCGGGCTGCATGGGTGACTTAGTCAACTAATTGCTGAACTCTTGATTTCAGCTCAGGTCATGATCTTGGGGTTGTGATATGGAGCCCTGTGTTGGGCATACAGTCTGCTTAAGATTCTCTCTCTCCTTCCCTCTCTGCTCCCTTCCACCCTACCTTGCTCACTAGCTATCTCTCTCTCTCCCTAAATAAAAACCAACTACAAAAAAAAACCCTAAAAATAACTTATATGTCAGAAATAAAGGATCTGGCTTGATACAGACATTTATATAACAGAATGCTATATATATTTTTTTAATGTAGCAGCTTTCCAGGTATTAATATGCCATGATCTGAGATGTCTTGTGAAGTTTTAAATACAAGGTACATTAACAATATATAAAGGATATTATCATAAGTGTAGGTATGTGCTTTTAAATAATCTTTGTGTGTGTTATGTATTTTTATATGTTCACATATACATAAAACATCTCTGGAATAAACATACCAGAAACTGGCAATAGTGGTTACTTCTGGAGAAGAGACCTATGTGGTTTAGATATAAAGGTACTATTATATTTCAATAAACACTCTTTTCCCCTTTAGAATATGCTATAAACATTTTCTATTTTAAAAAATTAAGCATAAGAAATAAAGGTAACAAATATAAAAGAAGAAATCGGGATAAAACAAAAAGGACTGGAGTTGAAGTCCTTGATAGGTTATAAAGACAGCTTTGCTTCCTGTATCTGCAGCCTCCTTTGAGGCTGCAAGGCCCTTGTTTATCTAGATAGGACAGCCAAGAAACAAAGAGATTCTGTGGCCTTTTTCACTTTACTCTTACAGTTGTGTCTAAAGCAAACATGGCAGGAGTCCTTTGCCATATACCTAAAGGGATTAAAAAGGTACAGATGGACAAGCTCACAGGAATCCCCATTTAATGTTAAAGTAGCCCAAACTCAGGCGTCTTTTTTTGAGCTTGCAGATTCTATCTAAACTACTGTGTATCCTTTGCACTTTATCTATGATGGAGAAAAAAAGAAGTGGTGCAATAATTGCTTCATGACCACATACATACACAAGGTAGTCACAAAAGCTAGCAGTCAGAAATTGCTATTGTGTTTTCCCTATGTCAAGAACCCAGGGAAAGGTAATTTTTAGGAATTAAAATAAACTAAAATATTTTTTAAATATTTTAAAAATATTTTAGTTTATTATTTTATTATTAAAATAAAATAAAATATTTACCTTTCCTTGTATAAAATACTGAATTCTCTGGATTTTATAATTAAAGTTACCTTCTATGTTCAGAACTATAGGAACAGTATGATGCTGTAGCTCTCCAAACAGCCAGGTTTTATTCTACTTCTAGAATAATTTTCTCTCTCTGATTTTATTACTTTCTTCTGAAACCACAGTAACTTTTGGGGGCATGGTTTAAATTTATTTTGTATTTTAATAAATAGAAATTGAAATTCTGTCACTCCTAGGTCAGCATATTTTATAAAAGGCTATAAAAACTGACTTCTGGGGTGCCTGGGTGGCTCAGCCATTAAGCATCTGCCTTTGGCTCAGGTCATGATCCCGGAGTCCAGGGATCAAGCCCCATGTCGAGCTCCCTGCTTGGCGGGAAACCTGTTTCTCCCTCTCTCACTCCCCTTGCTTGTGTTCCCTCTCTAGCTGTGTTTCTCCGTCAAATAAATAAGTAAAAACAAAATAAAACAAAAAACCCACTTTCTATTTAGATAAATATTTGTATAAAACACCTAACATGTGTAATTAAAATCACTCACAAAATAAATAATTTTTATTTGATTCATTTGCTCTAACAGTACTAGTAATATAGAAAAAGTGATGTGACTGAAGTTAGGATTTGGAACTCATCTTATGGATTCTTAAGTATTTCATGAGGTACTCCATTTAAATGCCCATTGATCTCCTTAACCCATGGGTAGACTATTAAATTCTTTTTCAGGCAAAGCAGTAATTAGTTCCTTTAGGTATGTGAATAAGTATTAAAGTACTAGAGAGCAAAAGCAGATATGCATCCATATACCATTTCTTCAAACATGGGGATGGGTTGATATTTAGCTCAAAGTAGGCAAAACATCACTGAATTAGTTTTAACTCTGGTAAAGGATTAGTTCACAGCCATGGAATGCTAAACCTGACTTCTAAATCAATGAAGAAAATTCTTCAGTTTACTTCCAGACAACAGTAACTAACCAACCAAAAAAAAAGTGACTACCTTTCTTCTCTATTTTCAGTGTCAAAGCTAAATAGAAAATTCTTACATAAAAAATATTTTTATATAAAATCTTAGTTTAGGGGATTTGTAATACACTATACATCATTTAGGTTGTCTTTTGCTTTTTTATCAGTTATTTATTTTGCCCAAGTGTATAAGTAATGCAGCTATGGATGAATGAGGCAAGAGCTAAAAATGCCTAATGTCAATGGTAACATCTCATTGAGTTATAGTTAAAATAATTAACTCAAATATTCCTCACATGACATGAAAATGTCAGTAGGGAAACATAAGTGATTAAGCTCAAATATATTCCTTCATCTGAAAATTTTATACGTTCCCTTCTCTAGAGCTTTCTCAAAAAGAAAAATTGTATGAGTTCCAAAGGTGGAATGTTTAGTATGAACCCAGGAGAAAAGTAAGAATTGCCAATAATGTAGACTTTCTTTAGAGACTACTTTCTACAAATACAACAAAAATAAAAATAATAATTTGTTCTTTAATAAAGGACATTGATCCAGTCACATTATAAAACACATACAACAATGCTTTATGTATTTTATCTACTCACACAGACATAAACATATAGTGGAAATATAAAAATGTAGAATATTGAAAACACTAGATTTGTAAGACACTGAAGGAGGGAGGGAAGAGAATGAGATAGGAGAGGAACACAGTGAGAACGGTAGTTGTATTTATAATGCTTAACTGGAGAGCAGCAGCAGGGAATCAGGCATAGGACTAATATTTCACAAAGCTGGGATTAAGTCCATAGGTGTTCATTATATTTTTCTTTATTCTCATTTGTACATTTAAAATATTTCACAATAAAATAAATAAAATACCATTTACAATATTCAATAAAAACACATATGCTATAAATACAGCAAAAATATCCCAAAGATTTATGAAAAAAATTGTAAGACTTTATTAAAAGATAATAAAGATATAAATAAGTGGAGAGATAATAAAACATGTTTATGAATAGAAAGATTCTGTATTTTAAAGAGAGCAGTTCTCCCCCAAATCAATCTACAAATTTAAAAATTTTAATAGAGTTTTCCTTGAATTTGACAAGTCATCATAAAATACATATGGAAAAGCAAGGAGCAAAGAATGGCCATTATACCCATGAAGAGGAACAAGTTGGGGGAATAGTTCTACTGAAAATCTTCTCCAATAGCAACACTTATTAAAGCCAAGATAAAGACACAGAGACAGTAGCACAGGGATCAATGAAAAAACAGAGGACACAGAAACAGACCCATCTATTATGAAAACTTCATTTACAACACAGTGGGCAGTAATGATCAATGAGGAAACATTAGGGTAATCAGTCGCATGGTGGGGCAGTTGGGTATCAATATAGAAAAAGATGAAACTGCTTCCCTATTTCTCACTATAAAGTGAAACACTTCCAGGTGGATTATAGTCTTAAATGTGAGAGACAAACTATAAAATTTAGAAGACAGTATGAAATAAAAAATTTTTTTTATTGTTACTAATTTTTTTTCCAGTGTTCCCAGATTCATTCCCCATTCCCCACACCCAATAAAAATTTTTAATATCATATCAGGGAAGGATTTCTTCAACAAAAGACCAAAAGCACTATTTTAAAAAATCCCAGATTGATAATTGAATCACATTAAAATTATCAATTTTGTTAAACAAAACATGGTAAAAAAGAAAAAAACTTCTAAAGATAAGCCACAACTTTAGAAAAGATGTAATATATACACATCCAATAAAGGATTCATATCCAGAATATTTAAGTAACTCCTCAAATCAATATGAAATGACATAGAAAAGTTGGCAAAAGAGAAGAGCTCTTCAGAGAAAACAAGTGGCTCATAAACATATGACAGTTTTATTATTATGAGATAATTTCAAATTAAAACCAAAAGATACCACTTCAGAACCAATAAGACCCATAAAATATTGACAATATTTAAAAAAAAAAAAGGTCCTAGCAAATCTAAGTTTGCCAAAATATGAAACGAGGAATTCATGCATACTGTTAGTGAAAGCAAAAACCAGTACCGGTACTTTGGAAAGTAACTTTGGTGTTTCTAATGAAGGTGAACATGCACATATCCTCTGACCCAGTAATTCTACTCCCAGGAGAACACAGTCTAGAAAACACAGCCCAGATGCATGTGTACATTAGATACACATAGAATAATTTTCTTAGTAGCGCTGTTCCTAACGGCATAAACCATAAAAGAGCCTCCTTTTCCACCAAGAGTGAAATTGATAAATGTTATACAGAAGTGGCAATAAAGAGAAAACTGTAGTTTACATTTATCATGACTGATACTTACAAACATAATTGTATACTAAAGAAGCAAGCACAGAATACACACGTGATGGTTTCACGCACATCAAGTTTAAAACCAAGCAAAACTGAAGACTCTATCATTTAGGAATCCATATATAGCTGGAAACCTTATAAAGGAAAGCAATAGAGACATTACCACAAAATTCAGGGTGGTAGTAAAGTCTGAGGAAAGCAAGGGTGATGGCACACAGGTGCTTTTAATATATTGGTGTGTCCAGAAATCAAGTGCATTTCTGTATACTACCAATGGAACAGAAGAAAAAGAAATTAAGAATTGATCCCATTTACAACTGCAACAAAAACTGTAAGGTACCTAGGAATAATCCTAACTAAAGAGGCAAAGTATCTGTACTCTAAAAACTACAGAACACTTATGAAAGAAATTGAGGAAGACACAAAGAAATGGAAAAAACATTCCATGCTCATGTATTAGAAAAACAAATATTATTAAAATGTCTATGCTACCCAGAGCAATCTACACATTCAGTGCCATCCTTATCAAAATATCATTGACGTTTTTGACAGGGCTGGAATAAATAATACTAAAATTTGTACTGAACCAGAAAAGACCCTGAATAGCCAAAGCAATGTTAAGAAGAAAACCAAAGCTGGGAGCATCACAAGACAGACTTCAAGCTCTATTACAAAGCTATCATCATCAAGACAGTATGGTACTAACACAAAAACAGACATATAGATCAAGGAAACAGAATAGAGAACCCAGAAATGGACCCTGAACTCTATGATCAACTAACCGTCAACAAAGCAGGAAAGAATATTCAATGGAAAGAACATAGTCTTTTCAATCAATCGTGTTGGGAAAATTGGGACAGCCACACAAAGAAGAATGAAACTGGACCATTTTCTTACACCATATACAAAGACAGACTCAAAATGGATGAAAGACCTAAATGTGAGACAGGAATCCATGAAAATCCTAGAGAAGAACACAGGCAGCACCGTCTTTCACCTTGGCCACAGAAATTTCTTTCTAGACATGTCTCCAAAGGCAAGGAGAACAAAAGCAAAAACGAACTACTGGGACTTCTCAAGATAAGCACAGCAAAGTAGTCAACAAAGCTTAAAGGCAACCTATGGAATGGGAAGAGATATTTGCCAATGATCTATTAGATAAAGAGTTACTACCCAACGTCTATAAAGAATGTATCAAACTCAACACCCAAAAACTAAATAATCCAGTCAAAAAAATGGGCAGAAAACATAAACAGACACTTCTCCAAAGAATACATACAAATGGCTAACAGACACATGAAAAAATGTTCAATATCATTAGCCATCAGGGAAATTCAAATCAAAACCACATTGAGATACCACCTTACACGGGTCAGAAAGTAAAAAATTGACAAGGCAAGAAACAACAAATGTTGGAGAGGTTGTGGAGAAAGGGAAACCCTGCTTTACTAAAGTTCTCCCTAAAACTAAATCTAACTTGACTAAAGAACACTTAGGACATCAAAGAGATCTGATTTGTACTGTTTATTTTTGTTGACCAACTGTCATTTTTTAAGACTAACGAGAGAATACAGCTGAGAAAAGAAAACCAAGATTTTCAGACAAGTTTAACTTTAAAGATCTTAAGCAGAAGATATTCAGAAAAATAATCTTCATATAGCTCAAGAAAGTTTTTCATGGATGGTTAGTTGGAATATTCAACCAAAAAGTAAATATATAATGTCTTTCTAGCTCTTAAAAAGTTCTGATATAAATGCTATCAGACAAGAGATAGACAGATAAAAGAATAAAATTGTTTTGTAGACAGCTGGCCCAATAGGCCAGAGAGAGAACTAAAACCATGGGTTGGTAAAGTTGACAAATTTCTTTTAATTGCTTATAATAATAGGAGGTATAAAGCAGGATTAAATCTTGCCTGATTTCTTGGGTCAGAGCTAAAAATTTTGCAATTCAAATACATCCTTAGTTCTATAAATATTTAAATGCTTCCTATATGTGCAGGCCTTTAAAAGATTTTATTTATTTATTTGATGGAGAGATCACAAGTAGGCAGAGAGGCAGGCAGAGAGAGAGGAGGAAACAGGCTCCCTGATGAGCAGAGGCCCGACGATCCCAGGACCCTGAGATCATGACCTGAGTTGAAGGCAGAGGCTTGAACCCACTGAGCCACCCAGGTGCCCCTATGGTGAACTGGTGAACTGTTCTTATCTAAAATCACTTCCTTCCCATCATTGACAAGTCCTCCAACTCTTTTAGATTCCTAAAAGATGGTCTCCAAGCTCAATCTTGTTCTTTTTTTTTTTTTTTTTTAGATTTTATTTATTTATCTGACACACACAGAGAGAACACAGTAGTAGACAGAGGGAGAAGGAGAACCAGGGGCCCAATCCCAAGACCATGGGATCATGACCATATCCAAATGCACATGCTTAAGCAACTGAGCCACCCAGGCACCCCTCAATCTTATACTTTCTAGATAACACAAGCTTATTTTCTGACACAATGGGTCTTTCCTTGGGTTCCACCCAAAAGATTTCATCAAACGTTTTCACTTGGCAAGCAGTACCTTACTTCTCACAAGGATCTCTCCTTTTCATGTGTCATTTCTATTTTATTGTTAGTAACTATTATTTCTAAGGCTTTGGTTATCTTACGCCATTCCCACTCTAAGTATTTCTCTCTTCTCTTATTTTGGGAAGGTTTACTGAAGTCAAAGTCAATATATATATATTTGGCAATTACCCTGTGCCAGGCTCTATCCTGGTCAGATCATGTTAAGCTTCTGCTCAAAACCTCATGGCTTCCCATCACATTCTGAGAAAAGCCCAAGTCTTTAGTTGATCTAAAGACTTTCCCTCATCTTCCACAATCTCTTCAGGCTTCTAGAGGTTACTCGCACTCACTCCACTCTGTACACTGGCCTTATTCTTGTTGGCCATATTTCCACCTTGGAAATTTTGTATTTACTGTTCTATCTGCCTGGATCACTCTTTCCCCAAACATCCACATGACTCCTTCACATCTGACTTTACTCAAATGACAGTAGGACTCCTTTGTTTTTACATTAGATTACAATTTTAGTCTCAATTTTTCACTTTTCTGCACTCATATTACTTATCTATACTCTGGCCTCGTGGTGGCCAGAATACATATCCTTGCCCTTAGGCTTTAGGTTTGACCATGTGATTTGTTTGGACCATGGAAAAGTCAGGAGACATGGTTCAAGCCGACTTAAAATGGCTTGGACAGCTAAGTCTGGTCTCTTGTCGTGCCTCTTGCCATGTAATATAACATGATTTGGTATTCCACTGGTGTCAGAAAGTTGAGAGACAGATGGAATATACCTGTAGCTGAGCCATAAACCGTAAGCAAGTCTGGCATGGATTATTTGAACACCAGGAAACACAGAGATAATGTTTGGTGTCATGAATCACTAATTTTAGGTGGTTTCTCATACACATTACTGTGAAAATAGCAAATAGAAATTGAAAACTGCCAACATCCAGATTATCCTCACCCCCTTTCCTTATTTTTCTTCATAGGACTTAAAGTACTATGTATTTTATTACTTCTTTGTGTACTGTCTATCCTCCAATATACACAAATGTACACATACATATACACACAAATAACAGCTCCATGAAGGAAGTTATTTTTGTCCATTCTGCTTAGTGCTATTACCCTATATGACAAAATAAGATTTGGCACAAAGCAGGTGCTCAATAACTGTTTCCTGAAGAAATAAGAAAATAAGACAAAGTCCCTGAACTCAGGAACCTACATTTTCATGGGAAAAGCCAGAGAATTAAAAAGTATACAAATCATAATATTTAGATAGCATGAGTGTCACTAGGAAAATAAAACAGAGGAATGGAATAGAAAATGTTGGAGTAAAGTTCGAAGGGCTAGAACAGATGCTAAAAAGGTTGCCATAAGGAGGTATTGTATAAGCTCAGTCCTGAATAGAGCCTTGCAAGCATCTGAGAGAAGACCATCTAGACAAAATGCAAGGGCACTCAGGCAGGAACAGTACTTCTGTCAGCAGAAAGAAAGCTCAGAGTGGAAGGAGATAAAGAAGTAGACAAACATCTGATCACCTAGGGCTCCACTGCCCTCAGGATAATCTTTGGATTTCATCCAAATTACAGTGGGAAACTTTTAGAGAGCTTTATGCAGGGAGATACTTGGTTTTTAATGTCACTTACTTAATTACATGAATTGTAAGGGCAATAAGGGAAGTAGGGAGATGAATGCGGTGGTCAGGTGTAGGGTAGAGGTAGCGGCAGAGTGGGTAAAATATTTGGGATATCTTTTGAAGGTAAAACCAGTAGGATTTACTGATTGAATAGATGTGATGCACAAGAAGAGAGAGGCATCTGGAGGCTGGGGAGAGAGGAATCACAGAAGACTCACTTGTTTCTGGTTTGAACAATTTACCAAATAGTAGTTTTGTTAATTGAGTTGAAGATGAACAGTTATGAGGGAAAAGAGATCATGAGCTCCATTTTGTTACATTTATTGACCAATTTCTCCACACAAGGCACTGTTACATAGATGATTCAGGTATCTGTTCTGAAGAACACTTATGCCTTTGTCAGTTGTTAAATAGAATCAATAGTTTCAGTGCTATCTAGATACTACTGGACTGCACTCAGACAAAAATAAATAAATAAAACAGGCCTTGGTAGATGTTATTAGTCTCCCTTCCTTCTAATTAAGAGAATTCTGGTTTCAGTGTTTGATTTAGTTTCGTGGGGGGAGCTATATGAATTGTAAAAGTTATATCATATACCAACTATGTTTTTAAAAAGGGAGGAGGGAGAATACATATGTGAATCAGCTTGATTATACTTTTTAAAAATTTTTCTGGAAGGATAAAAAAGAGACTGATACCAGTGGTTACCTGTTTTGTGGTACTGGGGCAGGGAGGCAGGACAGTGGAAGAATGAAGTTGATTTGGTAGACAATGGGGATTTTTCACTATATACAGCTTTACACTTGATGTTCTGAGAATGTATTGGCTATTAAAAATACAAGGAAAAAATAATTGTTAAGATAATTCTTACCTTCTTAGATTCCCTCACAGCTAGGAGTGATCAGGTGACAGTCCTAGCCAATAAGATACAAATAAAAGTCCCTAAAGTAGTCTTCTCATTCCTGATAAATACAAGTCCAGCAAGATGAATTTTGTTCTTTGCTATTTCTCCCGTCTGCTTACATGGGATGTGGATATAAGGTCTGCAGTTGGAGTAACCATTTTGACTAAAAAAACAAAAATGCACATTAAAGATGGAAGAATAAGAAGTTGCCAGAAGGAACCTGGGTCCTTGATGACTTCCTCAAGTAGGTGAATGAGCTCTGAATTGCCTACTTCTGGGCTACTTATTTTATGAGAAAATGTTGTCTTAATCTACTGTAGTTCTGATAAAGTTATAACTGATAACAGTCTTAGAATCCACATTAAAATCTGTACTATAATGCCATGGAGGCAAGTGGGTGCTCACAATGACAGTAAAAGATGTTGTAAGGAACATAATGTCACTAAGCACTTCTAAATTAACTTCTAAGAACAGAATAGTATTAACAAGTAATCATAATTTCCAAGTATCATAATTATCCGTTCTGAAATATGTTTGGATTGCTTGGTTCCTCGTATAAGTAATGTGAAGGTGTCCCCTATTTATTTCTCATTTTATGTAAGCCATAGGAAGGTACTGTGAAAAGCACAGGGCTGAATATCTAAAGAGAATTCTAGTTCTTGGTCATATCTAACCATAACCTTTAGGTATAGTTCAGGATTTGGTATAAAATCAGTCTTTTAATACTGTAATTTTAAGATATGAGTTACAAAATAGACTCTAAAAAATTACAAACTCACAAGTACTATTATTATAACTAAAAAGGAATATTATAAGATGATGATAATATACTTTAAGATAAAGATGACATTTTAAGAATTAAGCTCACAATATGAATTATTCCCATGGTTCATGTTTCATTTACTGCTTTTAATTTCTTTTACAGGATGCTATCTTCCTAATGTACTTATGAGAAGAAAAAACATTTATGTTAAAGACATCATTTCAACCATTCTCTGCCCTGGAATGAGGTATGTCATTCAGTGTAACATATTTTGGCCCTTCTATTTATAACACTATAAAGACACATTTTTTGATAAATAGAACTAGTGTAAAATCAAATATTGCAGTGATAGTGCAGTGCATTTCATTCCAACCAAAAGTAAAAATAAATTTTATTTCAAAGATTTTGAGTCATCTTTCTAAATCAGACTATCACATAGGCCAGGACATTGTAAAAAACTACACTGATGTAGAAATTTTTTGCAAACATTTGGATAAGAAAGAAAAGTAGGATTCTTACTCTGCTTTAAGTATAGTTACTTATAATATGTTGATCTTAATGATTAAGACTTGTCTGTGAAATTAATTTCCATGAAATTGACCAGATAATGACAAAAACTTTTGAATAAGCAAAAACTCTTGCTTATCCAGGATGATTATTATTTCTGTGCTACAAGTAGCCACGTCAAATGGTTACCAACTGATTGACAATTCTGGAAAGGATTTCTTTTTTTATTATATTATGTTAGTCACCATACAGTACATAATTAGTTTTTGATGTCGTGTTCCATGATTCATTGTTTGTGAACACCCAGTGCTCCATGCAATACGTGCCCTTCTTAATACCCATCACGGGGCTCACCCATTTCCTCAACCCCTCTCCCCTCTGAAACCCTCAGTTTGTTTCCCCAGAGTCCATAGTCTCTCATGGTGTATCTACTTCTCTGATTCCCCCGCTTCATTTTTCCTACCTTCTTCTAATGTCCTCCATGCTATTCCTTATGTTTCACAAATAAGTGGAACCATATAATAATTTACTTTCTCTTCTTGACTTATTTCACTTAGCATAATCTCCTCCAGTTTCATCCTAGTTTTAAAATTAGATGTTCTTGAAAGTTAATAAAAATAGGTAGTCAGAATCCAGCAGGACTGCAACCCAGAAAATCATTTAATCAAAATTAAATGATACAAAAGATATAGTCAACCTAAATTTTCTCTTACAGCTAAAGAAAGACTAAATTCAATACAAAATACTTTAAAAACTTGATCAAAAATCCCAGAAAGTAACTTTATTAACTAAGAAACGAGTATTCTCTGAATAGCTGGGGAAGATTTTTGCTTTGCCTTCCCCCCTCCCCCAGCTTTGTGGTTAGGAAGCTTTTTCTGGGCTGATCCAGTCACATATATACAGACTGATCATCAGCATTGGGAAGAGCAGTACAAAATGCTCTAAGACTATTCAATTGCCATTTTGATGAGGTCATTTTTAAAAGAAACGAGGCATAAGGTTTTGTGAAGTGAATAGCTACTGGAAAAAAAAAAGTGCATGCCCATAATTATCACATCTATGTTGGTTGACAAATCCTGAAAATAATTTCATAAATGGTAATGCAGTACCTACTATATTCCTAAGTAGTTCTGTATGATATATGTTTGTCATACATTTCATTCTCCCTAGTGCACAGATTCTCAGATTTGGTAGTCAAAAGAAATATGCAGTGATGCTGAAGAAAAAAACCAATACCAGAGAAATCTAACAACCACGCTCCTTTACCTTTCCACAAAATTTCTAGTCCATAACCTCTGAAGCAAAAGTATGTATTTACTATCATACTCAACTTCTACACTTCAGCTTCTTAGTTTTTCATAGTTTAAACCCAAAGAATGGTTAATATCCTTAAGATTTGTAGGGAAAGAAGCAATCAGAAAAGGTACTTTAAGTTCCAATTTCAGTCGCTTTTATGAGAATATATACAGAGATGCCACAAATTCTGAATTAGTACTGTTCCACTATCCCCTGTGTTTAAGTCATTCCTGAGCAGTAAGTGAAAGGACACAGAAAGGTCCATTAACTCTTTCAAGTCACTTGGGAACTCTTTGATGTACAGCTACTGAAAGGCACTAAGTGTGCTCCTAAGTGCATGACTTACTATCTCAGGTCACTAAAGCACTAGGGAGAAAACACTCCATTGTTGTTTAACATTATATACCAGATTTGGTTGCTTTTTAAAGTGGGTCTATGCAAGTTATAGAGTTGAAACTCAAATGGAAATAGATATCAAAGAAGTTACTAAGTTGCAGAAAATAATAAAACTATCAGGCAACCATGAAGCTCACAATTGTATTATCTTGATAATGAAATCTGAGATGTTTGCATGTGAAATGAGACCATTTGTTTAAATCGATTGTGACACTAACTGTTTTAAAAACTGAAGAGGAGATATATCTATCTATATCAATATCTATATCTGACATTCAGTATAATGTAGGAGAAATGGAATAAGTAAGTATTTCATAAAGCACTGAATGCATGTACAAATGTGATTAGAAGACACAGATTGTGAGATCAAATATCCATCTTAAAATTTCAGGGCTTTGGTGTTTAAAACACTAAGAGAAAAACAACATTGTTTTGCTCTTAGAACCTGTTTCTAATCAACTGAGCTACTCCTATGGGGTCAAATAAAAATGATTAGCTTATTAAAAGCATAGCTTTGCTATTTAATAAGCAAAAATGATTGAAAATTCTGCTCCAGATCCTGATAATTTTAGTGTTTCTAGTTAAGCTTGCAAAATTGCATTCATTATTAGTGTCTAGATTCATTAACAATTCAATTTATAGATATTAATGCTTATAATGCATGCTTCACTTGCCAAAACTTGAAGAGAAATTGTTTCAATTAGCTTTCATGGATCATGAATCCTACCGGCTGGGTATTTTTAGACAAAAGATACAAACACATCCCCAAGCAATGTTAATGCACAGCTGGGACTCGTGTGTAAGGTCACTTGAGCTAACAGTTTAAAAGGAAAAACAGTAAATGAGTTTTACCCAGATGAGCAAGATAGGAACAGTCTTCTGTTTTCGACCAAATATTTGAAAGGCACATACACACCTTAAGGAAAATGGCAACAGAATCACTTGCTTATGCAATTTCTAGAAGATAAAACCACTAGATAGAAATTGGCAATCTAAACTCAGGAAGCAGTATTCAGCATATAAGACAATGTGAGGATTCTCAGTGACAGACCTTATATTGCCCCTTTGTAGAAAAGAAAGGGGATTTCTTAGAAGTCTTAAGCTTGAGAGAAATGCAAATTCTATCACTTGCATAAAGGTCCTGCTCTAGTGGTAGAAGAATAAAAAATAGATTGATGTTCCAGATGATCCAGATGACCATTTAGATGTACAGATAATCATTAATTCTCCATTTCATTTTCCACTGCATATAACTAGCTCAAAGTTGCTCTTTATTGTTGCTGGGTACTCAGGGTAGAAGAGCTATTCTTTGAAGGATAGCCACCTCTTTCAGGTACATTTTGCTCACACAAATCTTCATGTAAACTGAGGACCCTAGTTCATTATCACATTTTTTACTTAGTGCAGTGTATTTTAGCATAGAATAGTAAAGCACAGCATAGCATTGCATTTCCATCCCCAGTGTACATAGGCTGGAATTTAGTGGCTTATCAACAGAATTAGGTTATTTTTACCTTAAAACTAAGACATAATTGTCTTCAGTAAAATGATGGGTAATGCCACATACTCAAGAACAGAATGATAATAATTCTTGGTTGCCTCAAGAATGATTCTTGGTTGCTTCCATTTCTACTCCTTCAAGGATCCCATGAAAGAATCTTAGAAAACTTTATAGTTAGTAGTATAAAATCAAAATAAAGTTTGAGAAGACTGTGAGATTCTGGAAAGACATTAATGTCATTAAGATGCAGTTGGAAAAGAGAGAGCATGAAGAGCATATAAAGCCTTCAGGAACATTTTAGATGAAGAAATATGAGAAGACGTAAACTGTTACTTCTACAACTAAACTGAAGTTTGAATTAAATCTTAGGTATTGGTCAGAGGAACAACAAATACATGCCTTAAAAAAATACTCATTTCATTATTGCTTTAGTAGTGGTGGAACATCTCCCATTGATAACTAGGAATCTATTATAAATCACAACTACTACAAAAGGTATTTAACAAAAGTCAAAAATAACAAGATTAAAATCTTGATTTCTGAAAAAAAAAGGTAAATATGAACAAACAGAAATATGATCGCCTCTAAAAGCTTAAAGAGTGATGCATAACTGAGGGACTTGGAGGGAGGGGGGTGGAGGGATGAGAGAGCCTGGTGGTGGGTACTGGGGACACCTAAAGCGTGGAACACTGGGTGTGGGGAATGGGGAATGAATCTTGGAACACTGGAAAAAAAATTTTTTAGTAACAATAAAAAAAAAACCCACAATGGGAGAAAAATTGAAAAAAAATTTAGAGAGAAAAGTGAAAAATTCTGTTTTTGATATAGTAATTTGAAGAAAGGTCTAAAAGACTGGCAGAAGAAGGACTAGGCTAAAAGCTATATGTGAATGGGACTAAACATAAAGATTAATGATGTAACCTATTTGTTTACTCAGTATGACTACAGAGAAATACATAAAATGCATTTCTCATATTGCCAAATTCATGATAACCAAGTAACTCTGGAAAAATGACAATTTATTTTTTTCAGCCTTATAAGTTACTTAAAATGAAATCACCCCAAACACACACACACGCGCACACACACCCCTAAAAAGGAATGACAAGGGCCATGGTCACTGATGAAATCATTAGCACCACCACATTACTATTCAGGTCCACAATTCATTCTTTAGTACTACAGTCCATAGGAGCCTGGTTTGCTTTGCTACACTGAAAATAGAGGATAGCGGGGATCCCTGTGATAAGAAGCTCACTTTCCCATTCTTTCATAAGCTTCCATCAGTTTCTAAGTGCTCTGATTATTCTTTTGTCTCTCTGTGGCTAACCTATCACCTAGGTACTTCTCTCTCCCTGCTCCTCCCATACCTCTATAATGGATGTAAAGGTCAGTGAACCCCTTAGGTATAGTAACATTTTCGCAAGGCGTGTGGTGAGGTGGTCGTGGGAGTCCCATTACAGTTAACAGGAGTTGAGGCCATATTCCCTCACTGAAAATCTAAACCAGAATTCTTATGATGCTGAGAACTGTTATTTTCACATAACCTATACCATCTATAGACCCAAAATAGTTTAGGTTATAACAAAGACTGTTGGGAGGGTAACAACATATAGCTATAAAATAACAGGGCATACAGATGACCGGAAATCCAAAGTGGCATCTATCAACATTGTGAAGTTGGCTGAGTGTACAGATGTGGAGCTAACTAGATCTCAAAGTTCTGAGGAACTGTTGGATGGTAGGGGGATATTCATATTATTTTAACCATAAGATAAACATCCCAGTGCTTTTCCTATAATGACTTCCTAGAAGCACAAAAAGAGAATAGTTTGATATGGTATTATATAGAACAAATAATACTGTAATCCCATGAAGGGAAGATACCATCTTACCATTATATGCCTATAGCCACCCTAAAATAATGCTATCACATAGCATGCCCTCAAATGTTTGTTCAATTAATAGCTAAGCCATTTCTCACAAGGTGGTCTAAGTTTCTTCTTATGGAAAACAAAGTAACAGGGGCTGCTTTCAAGGGTTGTTTATGAGAATTAAAAGAAAACAAGCAGTAATTTGAGATGATAACATGAGAAGAAAGTGAAATCTGATATGGGATATATGGATTTCTATAAATCTAAACTTATTCCAAAATAAAAAGTGCATTTTCAAAAAGGTATCAAAGCACTTGCATGAGCATCTGATATGTGGCTGTTATGATCAAGTATTTCCTGACCCTCCTCTCTCAACACCATTCTGGAAAAATGTAAGGAAATACTTGATCAGGACCTAAGGAGACTAACCAACTAACCAGCTAATTGCAGTAAAGATTTGCTGGCCCCATCCTTTTGTTGGTTATTTCCTAAAACCTGTAATTGCCCTAAATTATTTACAATATTCTCACTGGATACCGCCAAAGGACTCCACCACAAACACCCCTTATTTTCTCTTATACTTTTTTTTACTTTGAAATTTATTGTCCTCCCAAATGGTACCCATTGACATTTACTGTCATTTCTTGATAATGACTCCCATCTTAACGTACGGTCACTAAAGCTATTGCTTTTAGAGTAAGAGAATTTAACTTTATTCAAAATTTAGCTGGTTCCTAAATGTTCTCATGCCTTAGGCCTAACATTCATGAATAAGATGGCTGCTTAGTTAAACTAAATAGTTATTCTCTTGAAATGCAAAGAAATGTTTCCACACACATTTTTCAATTAACAAGGAAATAATTGTCAAATGTCTACATGTACCTATGAGTTTTGGTGAGATATTTATTCTTGCAACTGACAATTATATTGTTAAAGTTTTTTTTCAGAAAAAAGGAATTGGTAATTCTTCCTAGAAAATAATCTTTTATTTTTTTAGTATCAGCCGTTTGAAAAAAAAGATTTAGCCCAAATGACCAATTTATCTATTTCACTTTTGAAGAATACACAAAACAATTCCTGAAGGCTTAGAAACAAAACAAATATAAATGCAATCATTCTCCCCATGACTTCTAATAAAAACTGAAAATGTGTTACCATTAAAAAAATATATTTTTAAAAAACATTGTTTCCTTAAAAATTAACTAAATATTTTAAAAGAAAAATAAAACATTAATATATTCAAAATACACTTCTTTACCAAAGCTTATAATATATATAAAAAATTACTAATTTTCTGTCATCAAAATGAAAGATATTTTTTGATGTTTCTTAATATTTCAATTATCTCCTTATAACAGAAATACAGTTCCCCGCCTCCTTACTCATTTTCCATTCCCAGTCCAGGTCTTAATTTTATCTGAACTCTTTGCAAAATTAAAATAAAATAGGAAGTAAAATTCAAACTGAAATAAAAAGCTATAAATATTTTTCATGGACAAGACTGCAGAGATATAATTAACTGCCAGCTAAGTCAGGATAAAATAGTCTTTTGCTTAGTCCAGTGGTTCTCAGACTGTGTGGTCTCAAGTCTGCCTTTGTGCTCTTAAAATTATAGAAGAATCCAAAGAGTTTGTTCATGCATTTATGTGTTATAACAATATGTGCAATAATGAAGCAGTGCCTATGTGGCTCAGTATTTTGCGTGTCTGAGTCTTGATTTCGGCTCAAGTCATGATCTAAGGGTTGTAAGATTGAATCCTGTATCAGGCTCCATGCTGGGTGTGGAAGCTGCTCAAGATTCTCTCTCTCTGGGACACCTGCGTGGCTCAATTGTTAATCATCTACCTTTAGCTCAGGTCATAAGACCAGGGTCCTGGGATCAAGCCCTGCATCCGGCTCCCTGCTCAGCAGGAAGCCTGCTTCTCCCGCTCTCACTCCCCCTGCTTATGTTCCCTCTCTAGCTATGTTTTTCTCTGTCAAACAAATAAATAAAATCTCTCTCTCCCCCCGGCCTAAATAAATAAATAAATAAATGCAGTAATGGAATTTAAAACAGGGAAAATTTTAGAACATTTGCTAAATCCTTTTAAAACAGTAATAAATCATTACGTATTAACAACACTCTTTTATAAAAATAGTATTTCCCTTAGTCTAGAATATACCCATATTTGTTTCCATATGAAAATTAGGTTTTATATCACAGGTATCAAGGGAAAATACTGCTTATTGCCTCAAGAATAAGTGCCATGTTTATTCCCAGCTCAGGGGAGTGAAGTGTGGTAAAATGTACCAGACACCAGTATGACAAAGGATCTGAGAAAACAATTTTTTCACAATTGAATATGATGCTGTATTTTTGGCAATGGGTTTTCTGGTAAAATTTTATACTTCAGGAAACAAAATTGTCTAACTTCTGATTGCGATAAGAGTAAGCATAGCATAGCTCCTACTCACATGCACACATCTTGACTTAGGAGAACTCGAAGTCCTCTGTGGCCTCATAATTAAAACATTGCTAGCCTTTCCACTCGGAGTTCTTGACCTTTTGGTAGGATATATTTGATATTATATGTTATTGAAAATATGGACTGAGGTTTCCTTTAAATTAACTAAACCTGAAGCTAATCACAGCATTCTTGGAGACTCTGGAGAAAAAGTTGGTCCCATAGACAAAAAAAGACCTTTTATCTATTATCACTAATAATCTCACACAAAGATTCAGTCTGTTGGCATCTGGGTATTTGATACCAGATATTACTGAGAATTACTAGGATTTTCACTTTGTAGGATACATCTAGCAATTGGACTTCCAAATTATTTATTTATTTATTTATTTATTTATTTATTTATTTATTTATTTATTACTTTGCAGGATACAAGTAGCATACACCTCTACATAAAAAAGCAAACTTTAAAGAAAGAAAGTCTGATTTCTCCTTGTTTTATTTCTAGCCAGGGGGTAAAAGCTTCATGTCTATCAAGTAAAGTGGTATATATCAATCTTACATGTGTGACTTATGCAAACCATTTGTAGTAACCAGAGCTGTTACTCTCTTATGATTTACCAGAAACTAAAGTAAGCTACTGCTTTGCAGACAGTGTTACCACATATAACATTACAGTCTAGTACTACTGATTAATAAACGTCATTACATTCTCTAGGGGTGGAGCCCAAAAATATATAAATATAATATAGAAAAACTTCCCTGATGTTTCTATTATAGTTTTTGGTTCTAAACAGTGTTGCATGAGAGTTAATAGACATTGACTATGGCATAGATTTCCATATCAAAATGAGTTTTTCTTTAAAAGAAATTCTAGTAAAATAGCTAAACAAACATAACTGACAACCACTATGCTCCTTTTAGACTTGTTTAGTGATTATCTCAAGTTCATTCTCACCTACTTGGTAACTGCTGTTTTCTCTAGCTGCAAATTCTTTTTCATCACGCCCTCCCCTTTCACAGAGCTCACTCTTCCTCTCAGCCTTATGGTCTCAGGGCAATCATTTCACTTTTCTTTTTTCTTTCTTTCTTTTTTTTTTTTTTTTTAAGATTTTTATCTATTTGACACAAAGAGAGATCACAAGTAGGAAGTAGGCAGAGAAGAGGCAGAGAGAGAAGAGGAAGCAGGCTCCCTGCCGAGCAGTGAGCCCGTTGTGGGCCTCGATCCCAGGACCCTGAGATCATGACCTGAGCTGAAGGCAGAGGCTTTAACCCACTGAGCCACCCAGGTGCCCAGTCATTTCACTTTCTTAACCTTTTTTAAGGATCCCGTGCTCCTCATCTCCAACCTCCTCCCCCACTATCTATCCTTGCCTATTTCCTTCATGCCACTGAATTGTATTGTATTTTTTATTCACTGTTATTAGTCTCTCCCCACTAGACTTTGTCTTTCCTTTCACCATGATAATCCTAATGTCTAGAACATTTGGTAGAGGGTGGGCTATATTAGTCAGGGATTTTGAGGGCAAGCAATAGACATAACTCCATTTAATTAAGCAGATAGGCTACAGAGTCAGAAAGAAAACCCAAGAAGCATGCAACAGAACCAATCTGGTGAGAAAGCAACTGTCTTAGGCTCTGAATGTTTACACAGCTGACACCACCAAAATGGAATTTAGTGATACAAAGGCTGCTGTGTCTGCAAAGTAGATGTTGCTTTACTCACTGCTTCTGTGGCTATAACCTATCATTAGGAAAAAAAAAAATTCTACTCTACTACGAGGCAAGTCTGATTCAAAATTTTGTGCTTGGCAGAGCTCATGTTATGAGCCTACACTCCCTGAAAGAAGGTTGGAAATATAAGCAACTTGCGTTTTCAGCTTCTACAGGGGCAGCAGAGCTTGACCTTATAAAAAGGACCCCAAGTATAAGAAAAAGGTTCAGCTTCTAGGCGGCCAAAATGAAAGATAAATGTCTCCATTTATACAGACTCTCAACTACTTCTTGAATGAATAAATCATAAAATATATTGAAAAATATTATGGAAGTAATTTTTAAGTAAGTATACGTAATGATAAATTTTCTAGTATTTAGCTGCTATGAATTACTCTTTCTTCTAATTATGCTTTCCTACTTCCAGACTTGAATAAAAGAAATCTGTGCTTCCAAGAAGCTCTTGAATTCCTTTA
>PITA01005737.1:0-107336 GCA_004023965.1 Spilogale gracilis | reverse complement strand
AAGTTCCTACATTTTTTATACCTCCTTCTCTCTTTCCTGAGCTCCAAGTCCTCACGTGCAGACCATGTGGCTCAGCCTTTTCAGGCATTTGTCCTGCTCATTTTACTTCAAGTTTCAAGATGTTCATACTTGAAGAGTTTTCTAAAACAAGGTTCTTAATCAGGGGACTCAGATGTCTTGAAGTCAACTAAAATACGAAAAATGTGTGTAAATGTGTATTTGTGAATTTTTCTTATGAGGGAGAATCGTTGGATTTTACCAGATTTTCTCATTGTTTTAATGTGAATGGTTTGTTGACTTCAGATACAAAGTACATAAAGTGCCTAGTGGTACATTTAACATGGTGAGTATGTAGTACACATATTTCGTAATACTAGTCTACAGGGCATTTAATTCCACTATGGTGCTCTTGAGTTAAAATACCTGGGGCTCAGATCATGAATCTAATTAGGTGGGAAACATGGAAATTTTTCTTAACCTTTTGATTCTAAACTGTCTCAGGTATAAAATAAGAACAACAAAAAGTGTTTACAGCATGAAAAGTTAAGAGACCATTCACGAAACTCCTTATAAACTCTAAAGGAGTAGCACCCATGAAGAAGTAGTTTTATTTTAAATGGTACTCTTACCCTTTAACCCAGATAATCTTTAATGGTGGGTTCAAGCACCAATGTATTATATATTTTAGTAAATTACTTCACATCACATCAAAAAGTTACTACTGGGGCGCCTGGGTGACTGTCATTAAGCATCTGCCTTCGGCTCAGGTCACAATCCCAGGGTTCTGGGATCAAGTCCCACATCAGGCTCCCTGCTCAACGGGAGGCCTGCTTCTCCCTCTCTCACTCCCCCTGCTTGTGTTCCCTCTCTGGCTGTGTTTCTCTCTGTCAAATAAATAAATAAAATCTTAGAAAAAAGAAGTTACTACTAGCTTGATCCTGAAACTAAAGGTCTTCTGAAATTCTTTTCATGACGATTTCTACAAAATTAACTGTAGTAATACCATGTTGTTGAATCTGGAAGTATTTTAAAATTAGACTTAACATCTCTCAAAATGTTTTGCCAGTAATAATATGTAAAAGTCATATATGATCACTTTCTCACTTATTTTATGAAAGTTTTTGAGGTAATTTAGAAAACCACATTTTAGTGTTTTGACTCATTTCATTGTTGTGAATCTGAGATACTACTGTCATCGTGAAGAATAAAATTTTTTTTCAAATTCGATTCATGATCTTTGTTATTGTGTGATTTTGAACAACTTGCTAAATTTTTTTTAGTTTCTTCAACTAAATTTTGGATACTAATGTTCACCTCATACAAAGAACACAGATAATCCTGTGGATCTTCTTTATGTGGGACTGCTTTGCCAGACTAAAGGCATGGAAAGCCTGGGAATTTACCTTCTTCCCTAGAAGATCTTTAAACAGTGGTTGACTGATGCCAGCTCCCTTCCCAGCCCCACCATATGACTGGGATACACTCTGAGGCATAACTTTCTCTACAGACTTCTGTAAGATCAGGCTGATGTTATCTTCCATAGAGCTTTGCTTAAATTACATTCCGTTTGCCCTTCTTCTATTACCCCTCCCCCTGCCCTGCTTCCTCACTGCCCCCATTCCCGTTAGTGGATTCATCTAGGAGGGCTTCCTCATTAAGTCACTGGCATAAGGATCCTCATTCAGGGTCACTTCCAGGAAACTTGAGCTAGTCACGGTGCCCAGAATCTTGTACACAATTGACAAAAAGGGGAGCTATAATAATAACTAACATTAATTTCATTAATTAGTTCTAAAAATAGAGCATATTCCAAATGTGCATATTTTATGTTCACCAAATAACTCTTGGAGAACATAGATTACTTTATTTTAGAATCAACTAACAGCATTCACCTAAGGCCAGATACATTTTTAATAAAAATATAAGTTCTTGACAGGAAGGGATATGTGGAACAGTACCTTGATCAAATAGATGCTAAATGTCATGTCTCTGATAATCCCTATAAAAAATTCTCTAGCATCTAGTGAAATTTAAGTGATTCTTCCCCTGTAAGTTAATATAATTATCTTTTTAGTTTTGGATCTACAGATTAATTGGATAATCAAACTTTGGTCTACATTTCTATTCAGAAAACAAAACCACAAATAATCTCCATGTAGTTAAAGACATAGAGTAAAATGTTGTTTGAGAGTTGAGTAAAAAGGCCATGAATCAGTGAACTGAACTGAACTCCTCAGTTCTGTTTCATCTGTTGACTTCATATGCTCTTAAGTCTATTACTTAATCAAATTTGGCCAATATTTTATAAGATGAACTCTTCCCTTTATTTCAGAGGATAAACAAATCTCAAATAATAATAAATTGATTAAATTTTTCTGTTAGCAAGTGTCACATTAAGCTTTAATATGAATGATTTATGGGTAATTAAATACATTTGCAGATTACCTTATTCTGAAGAACTGAAAATTTCATCTGATTTATTGGACTGATTCTGATGAGAAATGTTGGGACTTGAATTGGCCAGAGATGACTGTGTGTTCTGGATTAAGAAGCAAGGATCTTGGATCATAAAAGCTTTATGTTTTCCTTTGCAGCT
This sequence comes from Spilogale gracilis, assembly GCA_004023965.1. Classification (NCBI taxonomy): domain Eukaryota; kingdom Metazoa; phylum Chordata; class Mammalia; order Carnivora; family Mephitidae; genus Spilogale; species Spilogale gracilis. Next base: position 104,740 of record PITA01005737.1, on the reverse strand, counting down.
TAGTAGTAGGTAATATTGAAAGCCTCTATTAGCTAGCATTTTTTAAATCTACTAAACAAGTTCACTCGGTTATAATTTGCATTCCAATTTGGCTTAGAAGTTATGCTTTTTTCTTTCCAACTTACTAATACTTATCTGACTCGCTAATACTCGACATGATACTGAACTGCCTAAGAAAAGCAACTTGGAAACCCCAAAGCGCTCATGAGCTCCATGTTTCTGTAAACTATATAACTAAGAACTCAGAAACCATAAGGAAAATCTTCTAGAAAAACTTTCTAGAAGCCGAACCATGGAGAGGTTTCTTCCTCCTGCCCCTATTCAATGTGAACCAGTGTATGAAACACCTTATGTGAAATAACATTTAATTCATGAGGTAAACAAACTTAATATTCCTATTTTCTGTTTAACTTGCTCAATAAGTAGTGGAGGTGGGAATTAAGTCTAGAAATCAAAGTCCACAGTTGATGCTCTTATCCATTATAAAATTCTGGTGTGAGAAGAGAAAGAAGTACAACATTCCAATGGAAAGAAGAGTTTTGAATTATGTTAACGTTGGTCAAAGTTAGAGGAGCTATCGCCTTGCTCTCACATGTATGCATCATAACTTTAATAAAGTCACTTTTTAAACCCTAAATGTTCGTCTGTTCGTTCTTCCCTATGTTGCAACAAGTCTACAAAAGGCAGGTGCTGAAAGTAGGGTTCCTGAAACTTGTAGTAGATTTCACATGTTTTCTTTCCTTCTAAAAATGTAATTTATTTGATCATGAATGCTATGCCACAATTTCAATTGTTATATGACCTAAACATTTTACTGACTGACCTAAGGTCTTAAAAACCACATGAACTCTTACTGGATTCCCAAAGGAGCTGCAACTGCAAATATATTTCCAGGGCACTGCATGCCTGCTGGGATGGCGTTTCAGTCGTTTTTTTTTTTCTTGTGTTGTTCTGAGGGAGTTTTTTGGTTCTGTTTTGTTATATTTATATTTTTATGAAAGAAACTACTAAAAGTTTGCTAAGAGATATAAAAAGAATTGCACAGGAAACCAAGAAGTGGCCTGGAAGGAAAGGAAAGAAATGAAATGTCAGACTATTGCATCTTGAAACAGAATATTCTGGATAAACGAACATGACCTAATCTGAGGTCATGGGCAGAAAAGGCACGATGAGCTGTAGAAGATAGATTCATCCTGCGCGAGGGAATTCTGAACAAGTGACTTGGATTCAATACCAGGCCTAGTTTGTCCCCAGAGAAGGCTGGGTTATACATAATACAAATTCCTCCTGCTCCAGCCACCCTGCCCTATGGGGATATTGTTTGTGTGTATGAATGAAAGGAGCTGTTTCAGGAGCTCAGCCTCAAGGAGTCCAGGCCCCTAGCGTCAGAGTGGCAGGGAAGATTACAGCTAAATGTAACAATGAGAGAAAATTCCTTCCTTTCTCCTGCATCCTAAAATGAAGTTAGATTAGCAAATAGAGCTCATGAATGTCATCAAATCGCACTTTTTAGAAGACAGTAACAGCAGTAGACTACCAGATTTATGATGATAAAAGAAGGAAGACACTTCAGAAGAGATGGGCTGAAAAGTTCAGAGCAGCTAAATTTAACTATGGAGATAGATGTGATTTTAATTGTTAGTCTAAGTTGATAAAGGAGACAGATACATTACATTAGTAAGGAATAACATATACTTTAAACTATAGCTCAGGCATTAGATCTGAAACCTGAAGTCTTGGTTTGAGTTTGAGTGCAATACTGAGAAGCCAGCCATGAAAACAGCCATAAACATGCAGCCCTGACATCAGTGCCTAAGAAAAACTCCTCTGCTCCAACCAGCATGCAACCTTTGCCAGTGCTAGTATATTCTGCCAAATGAAATTGTTATAGGACCTCACACAGAAAGGGGAGAAAAATCCTTACCCATAAAATCTTAGCTAATGCAAACTAAAATGCCCATAATATTCTTTTTATGACAGGTTTAAACTTCTTCTACATTTCATCAGTTACTAATTCAAGAGGGTGTAAATACTTTGCAATGCTTTATGGAAGAAAATTCAACATGCAATAAAAATGATTTAAATTGTTCAGTCCACTCAATGTAGAAATTCAACCAATGTAGTTATGTCTTAAATCAAGTTATGTGTGGCAACAAGTCTGTATAACAGGAAAGCCTTTAATACAGAAGAAAATTAATGTTAACAGCAGTTCTGACCTACTCATCTCACCAATAGCTCCCAGCTTGCTTTAAGAGAACTGCATGTTTGGGGCTTCTGGGTGGCTCAGTTGGTTGAGTGACTGCCTTCAGCTCAGGTCATGATCCCGGAGACCTGGGTTCGAGCCCCACATCAGGCTCCCTGCTCGGCGGGAAGCCTGCTTCTCCCTCTCTCACTCCCCCTGCTTGTGTTCCCTCTCTAGCTGTGTTTCTCTCTGTCAAATAAATAAAGTAAATCTTAAAAAAAAATAAAAAATAAAAGAGAACTGCATATTTAATGGCCTCATGTTCCACTACAAATTTCAAAGGTTACTTCCAGCTAACATGATCCAACTTGTCGGGGACGGTGCATGATCCGCCCTTCCCTCCATGCCCAAGCCACCAGAAATTCTGGTGGAGGTACCTGTGAATGTGAATGAAAGCCCAGAGGGGCTCTCCCTGCTTAGAATCCGAAAAGCCACATACCCTGTGGGTCAGGGCAATATGTCCTTGGTGTGCTTATTCAAGACATATAGTTCCATTTAATCGTCCTCCCAGTAATCATATCTCTGTATCTCTTATCTGTATTTCTTGATCTTTGTGCCTCAGTGGTCTCAACTTCTGTGAGTTAAAGCAATCACTGTACCCTGCAGTAACAATACTAATCCTATCTCTAGGGTGGGTGCAAAAGCAGTTAAAGATTTAACTGCACCACCCAACTTCCTCACTTGGAAATAATAAAAGACTGGGACCCTTGACAGTCAAGAGATGTGGAGAGAAACTGAGAGACTGAGAGACAAAGCCGTGAGACAGAGAGACTGAGAGCCGACTGAGAGACAGAGAGATAAAGGCAGAGGGCCTGCGAGGAAGCAGCAAGAAAGCCTGCAGAGAGAGACTGAGAGACAAAGGCAGAGGACCTGCGAGGAAGCCGCAAGAGAGCCTTAGAGGAGAGAGCAGGAGAGCTGGCAAACAGCAAGAGATCCTGCTTTGACAGACCTCCCGGCTCGGGTGTGTTTTGGGACACGGACACTCATCATCCTGCTCGACCCCACCTTTTTCCCCTGGCTGGACCAGGGGAGAAACCCCAAACCTCGTAGCCCAGGAAGGAGCTACACCAACTGACATGCAAACAACTTTCACAGAAGCAAAGCTAATGAACTGCTATGTCCTGAGAACACAGAACAAGCAGAAACAAAGGGTAGATATTCAAAGTACTCAGTTAAAGATCATTTCTGCATGTACATAGTAAAACAAATTTTAAACAAAAATAATTCAACAAAGCAGAGAAGCTATGCTTGTCTATGTACTAATAAATAGTGTACTAAACAGCTTACTTTTCAACGTATTACAATTTTCTCAGTTGTGGGAAGCCAGACCTTGGCAAGGCCACCTGTGCCCAGCTGCTGACTGACAGGGCCATTTATGCCCAACTTCTGATAAGCTGTTTTTGTGCAAGCTCTACTCCCTGAAACAGCTCGTACTGGAACGCCACTGATGACTAGCAGTATGTTTCCCTATACTATCTCTAATTTTTGTGGTTTAGTTGCTTGAGCTGCCCGCTAGAGAAACTCCCCTCGCTGCCTGCCCTATTATTACTCCCTTGAACTTGCCAATAAATGAGACTTGATCAGAATCCTGTCTTGTCTCCATCTCTCCTGTCTCTTGTCCTATCATTCTCACTCCCCCTCTAGGATCTCCGTTGACTACCCGCAGGTTGGGACAAGTGGCACCCAACGTGGGGCCTGAGAATGGGGGAACCAGTGAAGAAGGTTGTTCCGAGCGGCCGCCATAATCACGAATGCGGTAACCTGTCGTCACGTCTGAACCTCGGTAAGGTGAACAGTGATTATGGGACAAGAAATCAGTAAGCATGAACTCTTTGTTGAAGGATTTAAAAAGGCTTTAAAGGCACGAGGGGTAAAGGTCACAACTAAGCAGTTGTTAAGATTTTTTGATTATGTTAAAACTGTTTGTCCTTGGTTTCCTATTGAGGGAACTATAGATGAGAAAAGATGGAGAAGGGTAGGTGATGCCCTCAGGGATTATTATAATACCTTTGGACCCGAGAAGGTCCCCATTATGGCTTTCTCCTATTGGAACCTGATAGATGAAATCTTATCCCAGAGACAAAGGGACCCGGGTTGCAGCCAATGCTATAAAAGCAGGAGAGGAGATACTCCGACAGGAAGAGGCCAATAAGAGTGAGGAAGCTAACAGCAAAGCAAGAAAGGGAGTGATAAGATAGAAGAGGATTTGATGTCCTTTGATAGTGAGGACAATCTGGATGCAGATAAAAGGGATCAACAAAGCCAGATTAGAAAAATTAAAGAGAAAATCTCAGTGTTAACATAGGCAGGGGTGGATCCTGATCCTCCCGTGAGAACTAAGTCTTTTTCAAACAAAAAAACCATCATCTGGGGCGCGTCCAAAAGAAAAAAGGCTTTATCCCTCTCTCAAACAGTTCCAGGCAGCCCAAGGTGCTCTCGGGGACAATGACTGGAGTGAACTAGAAGACGAGCCCGCCAAATATCATGACCCTGAGTGGCCACCCACAGTCCGTCACCCACCCCCTTATTTGTCCACACCGCCTATACGCCCAACACACCCTAAGCGGGGACTGATTTTGTCAAACAACTTGCCTTTGAAATGTCAACACTGCATGCCAGGCAGCTATCCTCTCCTATAGAAAAAAGACCGACCTATCTGGCTATATCCGCCTTTGTTCTGATATTGGGACAGCCTACCAACAGGGGCTCGCCATGGCTGCAGCCATGCAAGGCTATACTGTTAGACAGTTTTTATCTCAACAAAACAGAAACAAATGTTTCAGCTGCAGGGAACAAGGGCATTTTGCTAAGGACTGCAAGGCCAAAAAAACTAAACAACAAAAAACTGCCCCTGGACTTTGTCTCAGATGTGGCTTGTGTGTGGAGGGAACCTAGCATTTACTGCCTTGCCCAGCAACTGGTCAGGATTATGTGTACAGGCAACTATTCTCCCAGATATTAATATTATCCCTGGAGATGAGCCGATACCTTTACCCACTTTGACTACCTCGCGGGACGCAAAAAAAGGACTGTACAATTTATACCCCTACTTGTAGGGCTAGGAGTTTCTGGTGCTTTAGCCTCCGGCACAGCTGGTCTGGGGGTTGCTATACATTCATACACAAAATTGTCTAATCATCTGATCAGTGATGTTCAGGCTCTGTCTAGTACTATTAATGATATCCAAGATCAAATTGACTCCCTAGCCAAAGTTGTTTTATAGAACTGTAGAGGTTTAGATCTGCTCACTGCAGAACAAGGAGGGATTTGTCTGGCCCTACAGGAGCATTGCTGCTTTTATGCCAACAAGTCCAGGATTGTTCGAGATAAGATCAAGAAGCTACAAGAAGATCTGGTGAAAAGAAGAAAAGAATTGTTTGAAAACCCTCTTTGGAGCGGGCTTAATGGGGTTCTCCCTTACCTCCTTCCCTCGCTGGGGCCCCTGGCTGGCTTGCTACTCTTACTGTCACTAGGACCTTTCCTTTTCAATAAACTTATGGCCTTTGTCAAACAGCAAATAGATGCTATTAAGATGCAACCCATACAGGCCCATTACCACAGGCTTGAGACAGCAGACAGAGAGTCTTACCCGGAAATATAAAAGAGCCATAAGGGATGTTTTGTTAACCCATCTGATTGGCTCTTTCCTCATCCTTGGTGAGCTGGACTGGATAGCCAGAAACGGGCAACTGGAAAAGGCTTGTCCCAAGCTTAACAAGCTCGTATACACCACCTAAGACAGGAGCTGAACCCAAGCTGTTCAGACCTCCCATGACAGGTAAAGTGTATACCTACGGGATGTGCACGTTTTTCCTGACCTAAGACAGGCACAGTCCCCGCAAGGAAAGACTCACTGGCCTATTATATTTAAAAGAAGGGGGACCTGTGGGAAGCCAGACCTTGGCAAGGCCACCTGCGCCCACGCCCAGCTGCTGACTGGCAGGGCCATTTATGCCCAGCTTCTGATAAGCTGTTTTTGTGCAAGCTTTACTCCCTGAAATAGCTCGTACTGGAATGCCACTGATGGCTAGCAGTATGTTTCACTATGCTATCTCTAATTTTTGTGGTTTAATTACTTGAGCTGCCTGCTAGAGAAACTCCCCTCGCTGCCTGCCCTATAATTACCCCTTTGAACTTACCAATAAACAAGACTTGATCAGAATCTTGTCTTGTCTCCATCTCTTGTGTCTCTTGTCCTATCATTCTCACTCCCTCTAGAGTCTCCGTTGACTACCCGTGGGTCGGGACACTCAGTATTGTCTGGCTCTTCAAAATGTGTACAGGATTTCCTCAACCTAAAAGTTTCTAATCATGCGAGAGACATTCAATTAAGCCTTTCATTGGACCATAGCTGTCTTAGAGATGTGGACTCACTCTTATGGGTCCAGTGCTTAGTGGAACTCCTGGCAATAAAGCAGTGTTTTGGTAACTGGATGAAATGAAATACAAGAGTTCTCTTTCTTCTCTGAGGGCTTCTCTTTGCAACAATCCTTTTCTTCTTTCTTTTTATCTTCTAATCTTGTAATTTTAAACACTCCTCAAGATTCTATGCTGGACCTCCTATTTCTCTCATATATGATGCCTTTTATCAATGTCATCCATGATGACGTATCACACTTGAAATGTCATTTCTTCTAAGACTTCTAAGATCTTTCCATATCTTTCTCAATTAGATGAATTTTCCCCTCTTCTTTGACCCATAGTATTCTGTATCCCACTTATGCCACTTAGTTAATTTGGTCCTATAATGTAGTAGTAACTGAAGGACTTATCTCTTTAAGTCAAGAGTGACTGCTCTCAGAAATTAGAAGAGAAGCTAACCATTGATCCAAAATAACAGAAGCCACATTATTTCCTCAATCTTACAACTAAAGTCTGATTTTAAGCAAAGGAATAATTTTAAACCAAAATAAGATATATACAGTTCTAAAATCATTGACCAAGAACAAAAGAGGAACTGAAAATTATTCTTTAAGTAAATACTTAATTTTATTTGATTACCAGCTTCTTAAAGTTTCCTCATTCTAATTAGAATCTCCTTCTTCTGCTTAGCCTTAGTTCTCACATTGTTCCTGATTTTCATGAGAAAAAAGAAGCAATCAGAAGAGACTATCTACAGGATGCCATGACCATCACTATAAAGTTACCTGCCTTTATACATATGGCTCTGTCTTTACTCAAGTTACTCTCGAGAAGCTGTCTGTGCTCCTGCGCTGGATCTCACATCTCCTCTAATTACTCAAAGACATTACTCCAGGAATTGTCTACCTTCTCCTCCATCATCATTCTTCACTTATTAATATACCCCATCAACAAACAAATGTGCTGAAATACCTTCTATCTTGAAAAAAAGGAAAACAGAGAGGAAGGAAGGAAAGAGAAAGAAAAGAAGGAAAGGAGAAAGAAAAGCTCTCTAGATTTCCTATGTGGTATCATTATTTTTTTTTTCACTTTAAAAATAAAATTCCTTCAGGGCACCAGTCTGGCTCAGTCAGTAGAGCATGTGACTCCTCGTGGCAGGGTCATGAGTTCAAACCCCAATTGTAGTGTAGAGATTGTTTAAAATAAAAATAAAATTCCTTCTATTGTCTTTATGGGTTTTCTTTTTTTATCCTTGCAATCCTCTCAGATTTGCTTTAAACCAAATTTGACTTCACTGCTCCACTGAAATAGCACATCTTAAAGTGACCAAAAAAAAATTCATCTTGATAAATCCAATCACTATTGTTCAGTCCATATTTTTATCTTATGCACTGCCTTTGATGCAACTGAAACACGCCCCTCATTTGGTATTAACTCATTCCAAGTCTAGTCACTTGAAGACTGGCCTCCATGAAAGGGAGATGGCCTCCTGGAAAAGCTCCAAGAAAATGGGCTACAGCAGAGTGCTTAATGCCATCAGTCCAGGTGCTCCCTCAAATATGAATATGAGGGAGCAGAACCGTTGTCTAAGGTTCTACCAAATCATACAGATGCAACAACAAAGTATGTACCTCAGCCTTTCCTTCTGATCATGTTAGGGGAGGACCTGGTGCCCCCCAACGACACAACCTAAAAGCCTCATACTCCAAAAGCTAGGATTCCTCTCTTCCAGTGTCTGTCCACTGGCTCCTTGTACTTTCCCAGAGCATGATATATATCTTTTAAATTTCATTTGGTAATGGCTTATATAAATGTTGTATCTATATTTACTAGAGAACTGGTATACCATATTAAATTTTGGGTATTGTATGTATCAGGTTTTCATATTAAAGATAAGTTGGCATGATAAAATCAATTACAGGGCTTACTATCATTTCTGTCAGGGGTAAATGGAAATTGGTAATTGGAATTGGGTAATCCCTTCCCCAGTATTGCCTACTGAATCCCAATCACAGCAAAATGTATTTGAATCTATTTTCTCAAGGCAAAACTGCTCCTTAGTTATGTTGTGAGTTTCCTTAGTAAGCCCAGACTCTTGCTTTCATCTTTAATGCTTTATTAATGAATACTTAGCACAAATTTTATTTCATTCAATTTCCCACTTTAAAATGTTCAGGGCTGTGAAAACTGTCCTCAGATTAAAGACATCTAAACCCTTATTTTATTTTCTCCTGTTTTTTTTTTTTAAGATTTTATTTATTTATTCATGAGAGACAGAGAGACACACACACACACACAGAGAGAGAGAGAGAGAGAGAGAGAGAGAGAGAGAGAGAGGCAGAGGGAGAAGCAGACTCCTCATGGAGCAGGGAGCCTGATATGGAACTTGATCCTAGGACCCTAGGATCATGACCTGAGTGCCCTATTTTCCCCTGTTAATAAAGATTTCTTTCTTTGATGCTTTTGGTGTCCCCCAAATATTTCTTCCAACTCCTTGCATATATTTATTAGTGTGTATTTCGAGCTCAAGAATGGAGAACCAAATTCCATCTTCAGAAATTTTATCTATAGTGGTAAAGAGAAGCAGCCAGATTAATTGAATGATGTATTTGCACTAGGAAATCAAAACCCTAAATACTATTTTCCCTTTCAATATAAAAATTTTGCTCTTAATTATATAAAAAATGTATTTCAGGGGCACCTGGGTGCTTCAGTTTTTAAGCATCTGCCTTTGGCTCAGGTCATAATCCCAGGATTTTAGAATCAGGCTTCCTGCTCAGCAGAAAGCCTGCTTCTCCCTTTCCCACTCTCCCTGCTTGTGTTTCCTCTCTGGCTGTGTGTCTCTCTCTGTCAAATAAATAAATAAAATCTTTAAAAAAAATGTATTTCATTGTCCCTAAGTAGAAAATGACTATGTAATAATTATTTGTTCATTTATTCTAGTAAATTGAAAGATTTTATGATTCCTAACTTAATATTCACAAAATAATTTAGAGTTTAAATGTAATTTAGAAAAGCATTTTCTCTGTATTCTCTACTATGCATCTATTCATAGATAAGATTTCATAAAAGAAGAAACTGCAGATTTAATATTATACTGCAAATAAGATGCACAGTATCAATTTGGGGCCATTTAAAGTGGATCCAATAAGACTTCCTGAATCACTGAATCCAATCTCAACATAATTTACTTTAGGAAATGCTAAGCGAATTGACATTAGCCAGTTTATTAAAGAGTGTCTTCAATCATGTTTTTATTTAAAATGGTTAAAATAAAATTGTATTTTTATGCTTATTCAAAATTTCAGGGAATACACATGAATTTCCCAAAAGAATATGAGTCAAATCTAAATACTTATTTATGCAAATATACTTTTGTTAGTATTGAGTGGAAATAGAATCTCACTGCTTTGTTGTGTTCATGGAGATGACAACCAGGTCAGCTATGGAGTTTGATTATTTAGAAAACAGTTATTTGGTAATTGATACTAGATAAATTTACTCATCAAGATGAAATGAGAACATTTATTCTAAGTGAGGTGATATTATTTTTACTTAACTTAGTTGGGCTTGCTTTCTCAGTATTATAGATGTAACAGGAAATGTGATTTACCTGATCTTACCCCCTGTGGAGATGAGAACAGAAGACAGGACAGAACATTAAGTTAACAAAAGATGCAGTGACTAACCCTAAATCAAAGAAGAGTCATGTGCTGAGCTGAGGGGTAAGAAGGTGAGGAAAATGAGGAGAAATGGATCACTTGTAACAGCAAGGAGCAGAGGCAAATGCTAGGGTGTGAAAACAAGGTCAGGAGAATGCTGGAAAAGGCCAAAAGCATACACAAGAAAAATACAGTCTTAGGAATTTAGGAGACTGCCTAGTGTATACTTAAGATAGGATATATTATTCTCTGTATTAATTTGCATATAATATTTGCATATAATATTCGCATAATTATAGGGTGTGGCTTGGAGGAAAAAAAGAAAACAGCCTTCCTACCATTAAGAGTCACTCATTGTGACTAGGCACACTGACAAATTCTCACCTTATTGACAATAAACTCTGCTTTTTCACCTGAGAACCTTCTCTTCTGAACACAGAACAGCCTAGAAGTGTCAAAAATTTTATATTCCAGGAAAAGCTCTCAAAGAAGATGGACCCTAATGGCAAATAAATATCCTTAGTACCTATAACTCTGAGGGACAATTCAGAGGTAAGTTCATCAGTGTTCCGGTTCCAATGAGACTAGCAATTTTTCTCCTTTCCTTGTGTCACTTTTCCAAAGTTTCACTTGTGCTTCCAAGGATCATCTCCCAAATGAACACAGGTCCTTGAGTTAGTGTATACTGTAGGGTAATTAAAAATAGACACTTATAAAGTAAAAGACACAGTAAAAATCAGAAGTAATACATTTTTTAGTAATTCTACTATTTAATATGATTATTACCCTGAGAGAGAGAGAGATAGAGGGACTGACCACTTTCACCTTTAGAAACATGGATTACCTATTCATTTCACTTGCCTTGTCTACAGCTTTTTGATGTATATCCACAAAAAGTGTGTATTCTTGAGAATATTTACAGGGTTTTGGGGGAAGGGAAGAAGAGGATATATGTGCATTCAAAAAATAAGTTTCTAAATTCTTATTTCATATCTTCATTAGTTTTCACATAGCATCAATAAAAACTTCACATGTATAAATAAAAATAAAATACAGTATCAATCAACAACTTCATAGAGAATTAATGAAAAATTAGCAAATCCTCTAAAATTTGGTGAGTCTGAAAATATCCTTTCCAAGAGCACTATGGTTATAACACCTGGATAGAGAAAATGGTCTAACAGTTTTTAGGTTAAAGATTTTTTTATGGGTTTCTCATATTCAATGTTTGGAAAATGATACAATGAAAACTGAAATATAATACATGCTGAATCTTAAATAACATCCAATGGATATTTAATTATTTTATTTCCTTCTAAAATTGTATGTCTCCTAAAGAGACAACTTTACATTCACTAAAATTCTTTTTAACTAGTTCTTTATTTAAATTTCTATTCAGTTAAACATTATTTGTTTATAAGGACAATAATATGCTGCTATGCTTCTTATCATGATTAAAGTTTTTGATTGCCTTCATTTATAGGGTGATTTATCCACATAGGATCATCCAACAGGATTAAATTCTTCCAGCATTGCCATACAATCCTAAAATTCATTGGTTGTTTTATTCTTTTAAAAGACTTATTTATTTGAGAGAGAGACAGAGAGATAGAGAGAGCAGGGGGAGATGCAGAGAGAGAGGGTGAGAAAAATCTCAGGCAGACTCCCTGCTGAGCATGGAGTCCAAAAGGGATGATCTCAAAACCCTGAGATCATGACCTGAGATGAAATCAAAAGCCTGTCACTTAACTGACCTGAGCCACCTACGTGCCCCTGGTTGTTTTAAAAACCCTAAAATATTGAGTGAAGTAAGTCAATCAAAGAAAGACAATTATCATATGATCTCTCTGATAAGAGGAATTTGAGAGGCAGGGCAGGGAGTTGTGGAGGGTAGGGAGGGAAAAAATGAAACAAGATGGGACTGGGGAGAGAGACAAACCATAAGAGACTCCTAATCTCAGGAAACAAACTGAGGGTGGCTGGGGGGTGGGGAGAGAGGGATAGGGTGGCTGGGTTATGGACATTGGGGAGGGTATGTGCTATGATGAGTACTGTGAATTGTGTAAAACTGATGATTCACAGACCTGTACCTCTGGAGCAAATAATACATTACATGTTAATTAAAAAAAAAAAAAAAAAAAAAAAAAACTTCCAATAGATCATCATTTTATTTTGAAAAATTGCATTCAAATTTCCTTTACTAAGTATGACTCATCCAATTTAAAGTAACTATAGAACATTTTTTTTCAAATATTTTATTTATTTATTTGACAGAGAGAGAGAGAGAGAGATCACAAGGAGGCAGAGAAGCAGGCAGAGAGAGAGGAGAAAGCAGGCTCCCTGCTGAGCACAGAGCCCAACATGGGCCTCAATCTCAGGATGCTGAGATCATGACCTGAGCTAAAGGCAGAGGCTTAACCCACTGAGCCACCCAGGCACCCACTATAGAACATTTTTAATCTTAGTCTTCTCACAGATACATGTTCTCAGAAAATTCTAAGGTTTTCTCATAGGTAACATAAAAGAGAAAAAACAGTATAGGAACTAATCAACAATAGACTCAATTTATTACACAGCTACAAATTAATGAAATTGCATTATCCTTATTTTACATGCATCCAACTCACTGAAATTCTGGAATTAAGAATCAAGATATGCGGGGCACCTGGGTGGCTCAGTTGGTTAAGCCACTGCCTTCAGCTTAGGTCATGATCCCTACATCAGGCTCCCAGCTCTGCGTGGAGTCTGCTTCTCCCTCTGACCTTCTCCCCTCTCATGCTCTCTCTCACTCATTCTCTCTCTCTCTCAAATAAATTAAATATTTAAAAAAAGAATCAAGATATGTGAAAGTGCAATAGTTCAGATGTAATAATAATTTTAAATCTAATTTATTGATGCATATCCACAGACCTTTATGGACATTATTTTGTAGTTCATTTATTTCTCTACAAATTGTTTCACTTGTCATAAGCCAAGTCATGAGAATGATTTATTCTCAATATACTCTTCAAAGATCAATAATTATAATGTGTACTCTTGTGAAATCAACTGAAATAACTACAGTCAACAATCAAAGATGAGGTAAGAAAGTACATTTGGAAATTTAAAAAATAATGGAAGAGATAAAGTAAATAAACATTCCAACTGAGATGGTACAAAAATTAGAAAATGGCCAGAAGAGCACAATATTTTGACCTTTCAAAACAAAGATTTTCCAGTCGCCAATGCCATTCTAAAAAGAAGTATTACTATTTTCAGACAGCCATTTTTGCCTATGTAAGGAAGGTTAAGAACACTATGTCTTCCGTTGCCCTCAAAACCTCCCTCTCGAAAGAATGCATGTAATGACAAGTTGAAAACGGCAGTGGTACAAAGAATGGAAAAGGAAAACACTGTTTACTTACTTACAAATGAAAGTTTGGGATTTTGATCATAAGCTTATTATTTCTCATGCAAGCTAAATAAATATTTTATAGCCCATTTTATGAGATTGAATTACTATTTTAAAAGACTAAAGTAGACAATATATAAATATGCTCTCAATAATCACATTGATTCATTTTTTACTCAACAAACTTTTTGAGTGACACTCCATTCTCAGCAATTTTCTCTCCTTTTTTTCTTGAAAGTGAAAGCAGAGTTTATTGAACATATATATGTTATATGAACATATATATGTACCATAGAGAGAGAGACACAGACAGAGTGTTCAGGAGACTTAGAAAGGAAGAGAGCTTGAGTCTATACTGTAAACAACTAAGCAGAAAGAATCTGCATTTGTTTACATTCTAGTTAAAAGAGACACACAACAGATAAATATATAAGGTCAGACAGAAATGAGAGCTACGGATTAAAACAGTATAAAAATGATGGGGCAGAAAGCACACAGGACAGAGAAGAGAACATAGAGAGCTGCTATCATGTGCATAAGGTGCAAAGCGATACCACACAATATTTTCATGCATTTTATTCTAGTACTTTTTATAGCTTTTATAGATTCAATCATTTGATTTTGCATTTTAATGAAATAAAGCTTATCTGTTTCCCAAATATATATTACATAATGCCATATATTGAATAAGCTATCTTTTCCTTACTGATTTGAATGCTAACTTCACCACCTGTTAAATTAAATCACACAACACATAGGTGTGCTTCCAAATTTTCTTTTATTCCCTCTAATCAATTTTGGTGCCAAAAGTTTATCTTTCAATAACTCTAACCTTATAATTTGTTTTCTGGTAGGACATTACCAACTAAGCTTATAAATATTGAACACTACTTTTCTTAAAAATGAACCTGAGAATCATATTTTCAAATTTCATAAGCTATTTTATTAAGATGAGGATTGAAATTGCACTAAATTTACATATAATTAGAGGGAAATATATGTAAGAATGTTGTTTTTTTTTTTTTTTAAGATTTTATTTATTTGACAGAGAGAAACACAGCCAGAGAGGGAACACAAGCTAGGGGAGAGAGGGAGAAGCAGGCTTCCTGCCGAGCAGGGAGCCCGACGTGGGACTCGATCCCGGGTCTCCAGGATCATGACCTGAGCTGAAGGCAGTCGCTTAACCAACTGAGCCACCCAGGCGCCCCTATATGTAAGAATGTTATGTCAACATATCCTTATTTTTTTTTAACCCACACCTAGAATTTCAGTTATTTCTTTTTTAAAAATCAGGTAGTACTAACAAAAAGCACATAGATGTACCCTGCATACAAATTAGTGCACATGTACACACACACACACACACACACACACAACTGATATAACATCAGAAACAAATTTTGTATGAAAAACACATAAAATATAATGGCATTCTGACTTCGAACAGGAAAGCATTTTTAAAAGCTTTGTGGTGTTTGTTTTATTCTATCCATGTTGTTTTTGTTTTTGTTTTTTCACTTTGAAATCATTCTGTGTACCCCTCCCCTCTGAATCTGAATTTTCATGTCTTTTTCCAGGCAGGACTGGATTATTTTTTTTTTAAGATTTTCATTTATTTATTTTCATTTATTTAAGATTATTTATTTATTTGACAAGAAATCACAAGTAGGCAGAGAGGCAGGCAGAGAGAGAGAGAGAGGAGGAAGCAGGCTCCCTGCTGAACAGAGAGCCTGATGTGGGCCTGGATCCCAGGACCCTGAGATCATGACCTGAGCTGAAGGCAGAGGCTTTAACCCACTGAGCCACCCAGGTGCCCTGGATTATTTTATTGTCCTCCTGTTTCTCCTCCCTGCCCCTCTTCCCCCTCCTTCTTCCCTTCCATGTGCAGTGTTCTTTCTTTTTATAATTTTTATTACACATATTTTAGAATATAACTTCTACATCTATTAACTGTTCTCTCATTTTTAATCTGTCCTTTTTCACTATCCTCTATGGCAATTTATGGACTCCATTCTCTATTTCACTCTTTTTTCTTTAGTTGTGCCCCTTCTATTTGTCCACCGAAGTCCACTTAATTACAGTAATTATATATTTATTTTCTAAAAAGCACTGTTTATTTTATAATAATTAATAATTTTGTTATGAGGCCTCAAATATCTCAATGATGTCAATTAGATACATATAAACTTTTTTTCTTTTTCTCTATTTCTTTTCCCTGGTGATAGTCAAAATGTTTTGTTCAGTATCCTTTTTCAGTGTTCAGTCTTTTTCAGCAAATTTCCTAAAGGCATTATTGATTCCTATTTGCCAGTTCATATTTAAAGCCAAGGGCCTAGATTAAGTATTAATATCTAGAATTTATTTGCTCTTCGCAATTGGGAATTCCTAATACTTGGATATATTGTCCTATCTCTCAGAAAACGTCTAGTACAAATTCTGGGAGCACATGCTGCCAAGAAGTTCCACTTTAGATAAAAATCTCTTCAGATATATTTTAAGGACAAACTCCATAGTCAGTTAAAGACTGTCCATTTTCTCCCATTGCCCCAAATTCACACCATTATGTGGAATTAGTTTAGGCTTTGCTATGGGTCTCTATCCTCCCAAAATTACACTCGGAGCATTAATATAAATGTTTACATATTTTTTAGAACTTAATATCAAGGTTTTTTTTTGTTGTTGTTGTTGTTTTAAGATTTTTATTTATTTTGACAGAGAGAAACACAGCCAGAGAGGAACACAAGCAGGGGGAGTGAGAGAGGGAGAAGCAGGCTTCCCGCCGAGCAGGGAGCGCGATGTGGGACTCGATCCCAGGTCTCCAGGATCATGACCTGAGCCGAGGGCAGTCGCTTAACCAACTGAGCCACCCAGGCACCCCAATATCAAGACTTTATTACAGATTATGACATAAGCCGAATGCTCAATAGCTACAGGACAGTAGAAGCAAGTACAGATCTGGCCTAGTGATCTAAGTATAAACATTTAATTCATTTCTTCTAATGAGCACTGTAGACTTTTTCTGTTTTTTATATTTGTTGACTCCGACCTGATCATTTCTCTGAGGCCTTTTAAGGTGCTTAGTTTCCTTCTTCCCATTTAGGTTGGTGTTACTCTCTTTCTCACCTATGTTCTTAGATTGTACCATGTATTTATATACCCATAAATGATATACAACATTTTCTTATGTGTTCTTAAATTTTAAATGTATTAATGTATTATATCATACCAAACCTAATTTTCCACTAATCACTATATTTCGGAAATTTCCTTATGGGAATACATTTATCCCTAGTTCATTCAATTTAGCTTTGTGATTCTACTATAGATTTGTTTTTCTATCCTCACACTGAGCATTCAGATGTTTCTTCTTTCCCTAGTACAATTAAAACTTAAATTAACCACATAATTCATGTCTCTTTGTGTACATCTTCAAGAGTTACTCTAAATTATCAGTTCTCAAAGTTTGGTCTGAAAGCCCTAGGGGTACCTAAGACTTGTTTTTTTTAAGGTTTATTTATTTATTTGAGCATGAGAGGGCATGTGCAAGCAGGAGGCGGGGCTGAGAGAAAGGCAGAGAAAGAATCCTCAGACTGCCCGCTGAGCACAGAGCCCAATACAGGGCTCACTCCAGTGACCCTGAGATCATGGCCTGAAGTCAAGAGTCAGCCACTTAACTGACTGAGCCATCCAAGCAGGCCACGCATGCAAGATTTTTAAGAGTATATCTGAGCTCAAAAACATTTTAATCAGAAAAACCCTTTGCCTTTTCATTCTCAGAAGTGTACATTTGGAACATTTGCATAACTTAGTCAACCAATATTTTCCAAATATCCATTGGATAATGTAACAGAGTCAAGCATGGTGATAAAACCTATTTGAACTACAAGATCAGAAATTGCATCAGTTATCAAAAGTCTACCAACTAACAAAAATCCAGGGCTAGATCATTTCCCAGGGCAATTCTACCAAACATTTAAAGAAGAGTTAATACCTATTCTTCACAAACTGTTTCAAAAAATAGAAATGGAAGGAAAATTTCCAAATGCCTTCTATGAGGCCAGAGCACTACTTTAATTCTAAAACCAAAGGCCTCACTAAATAAAGAGAATTACGGGCCAATATCCCTAATAAACATAAATGCAAAAATTCTCAACAAAATACTAGCAAATTGAATCCAACAGTATATTAAAAGAACCATTCACTAAATAACCGATTAAAAAATAATTAATTAAAAAAAGGAAAAGAACCATTTACCACAATCAATTGGGATTTATTCCTGGGCTGCAGGGGTGGTTCAATATCCATAAATCAATCAACATGACATATCACATTAATAAAACAAAGGATAAGAACCACATGATCTTCTCAATAGATGCAGGCAAAGCATTTGACAAAGTAAAACATCCATTCTTGATAAAAACCCTCAACAAAGTAGGGATAGAGAGAACATCCATCAACATCATAAAGCCCATACACCAAGACCTACACTTAATATTATCTTCAATGGGGAAAAACTGAGAGCTTTTTCCCACTAGGATAAGGAACACAACAGGGATGTCCACTCCCACCACTGTTATTTAATACATACTGGAAATCTTAGCCTCAACAATCAGACAACAAAAAGTAATAAAAGGTATCCAAATCAGCAAGGAAGAAGTAAAGCTTTCACTCTTTGCAAATGACATGATCCTCAGTGGAAAACCTGAAAGACTCCATCAAGAAATTGCTCAAACTGACACACAAATTCAGTAAAGTCACAGGATACAAAATCAATGTACAGAAATCTTTTGCATTTCTATATACTAATAACGAAGTAACAGAGGGAGAAATCATGGAATCAATTTCATTTACAAGTGTATCAAAACCCATAAGATACCCAGGTATAGACCTAACTGAAGAGGTAAGTTAGGAACTTTCTATTCTGAAAACTATAGAACAGAAAAAAAAAAAAAGAAATTGAAAAAGACAAAGAAATGGAAAAAACATTCTACGCTCAATGGAACGGAAGAACAAATTTTGTTAAAATGTCTATACTACCCAAAGCAATCTACACATTTAATGCAATCCCTATCAAAATACCACCAGCATTTTTCATAAAGCTAGAGCAAACCATCCTAAAATTTGTGTGGAATCACAAATGACCCTGACTAGCCAAAGCAATCTTAGAAAAAAAAAGCAAGCTGGAGGCATCATAATTCTGGACTTCAGGCTATATTACAAAGATGTAGTCATTAGACAGCATGGTACTGGCACAAAAAAAGACACATAGATCAATGGAACAGAATAGAGAACCCAGAAATGGACCCTCAATTCTATGGTCAACCAATCTTCAACAAAGCAGGAAAGAATATCCAATGGAGAACTGGACAGCAAGATGCAGAAGAATGAAACTGGACGACTTTCTTACACCATACACAAAAATAAATCAAAACGGATGAAAGAGCTAAGTGTAAGACAGGAAACCCTCAAAAATCCTAGAGGAGAACAAGGGCAGCAACCTCTTTGACATCAGTTGTAGCAACTTCTTACTAGACACATCACTGGAAGCAAGGAAAACAAGAACAAAAATGAACTATTGGAACTTCATAAGGATAAACAGCAAAGGAAACAATTAAGAAAACTAAAAGACAACCAATGGAATGGGAGCATATTTTCAAATGACATATCTGATAAAGGGTTAGTATTCAAAAATCTATAAAGAACTTATCAAATTCAACACCCAAAACCCAAATAATCCAGTTAGTAAATGGGCAGAAGACATGAATAGACATTTTTCCAAAGAAGACATACGTATTACAGATGGCTAAAAAACACATGAAAAGATGCTCAACATCACTCATCATCAGCAAAATACAAATCAAAATTAAAACAAGATATCCTACCTCACCAACTGTCAGCATGACTAAATGTAATACAAGAACAACAGATATTGGTGAGGATGTGGAAAAAGAAGAACCCTCTTGCACTGTTGGTAGGAAGGCAAACTGGTCAGCCACTCTGGGAAATGTATGGAGGTTCCTCAAACAGTTAAAAATAGAACTACCTTATGATCCAGCAACTGCACTACTAGGTATTTACCCAAAGGATATTAAAGTACTGATTGAAAGGGACACATGTACCCCATTATCAACAATAGCCAAATTATAGAAAGAGCCTAATGTCCATTGACTGATGAATGGGAAAAGAAGATGTAGTATGTATCTACAATGGAATATTACCTAGCCATCAAAAAGAATAAATGCTTACCACTTGCAATGACATAGATGGAACTAGAGTGTATTGTATTAAGCAAACTATGTCAGAGAAAGACAATATCAGATGATTTCACTCATATGTGGAATCTGAGAAACAAAACAGCAGATGAACATGGGGGTGCAGGGAGAGAAAGAGAGAGAGAAAGAAAGAGAGAGGTGGAGGGAAATCAGAAAACAGACTTAACTATGGAGAACAAACTAAGGGTTACTGAAAGGGAGGTGGGCAAGGGGATGGGCTAAATGGGTGTGGGCATTGAGAAGCATACTTGTAATGAGCACTGGGTGTTTTATATAAGTCATGAATCACTAAATTCTACTCCTCAAACTAATGTTAACTAAAATTTAAATGAAAACTTGAAACAACAACAAAAACTAAACGAATGAAATCCTACCATGAGCAACAACTTGGTCGAAACTTGAGGGTATGATATTAAGTGAAATAAGTCAAAGACAGACAACATATGATTTAATTTATATGTGGAATCCAAAACCTAAAGCAAACAAACAAACTAAACCAAACCAAAACCACAGATACAGAGAAGAGAATAGTGCTTGGTAGTTAGATGGGAGGATTAGGGAGTGGGAGAAACAGGTGAAGGGAATCAAGAGGTACAAATACCCAGTTATAAAATAAATAAGTCCTGGAGATGTAATGTACAGTATGGTGGTTATGGCCAAAAATATTGTAGAGCATATCTGAAAGTTGCCAAGAGGGCAAAACCTAAAAGTTAATTTTGCATGATGATGAATGGTAACTGGACATATTCTGGTGTAATTATGTATATATATATATATATATATATATATATATGGTAAATATTTACATTTGATACATCTATCAAACCTTTATGTTGTACACCTGAAACCAATATAATGTTATATATCAATTATACCTCAGTAAAACTGATTTAAAAAGAAAAAAACAAGGTACAAGATAGACTAATGGATTTTAGAGTAGAAGAAGTATAAAATGTTTATTGACATGGCTACAGAACCCACATTGCAAACATTAACATTTAAAGAGTATCATTTCTTGAGTTCTGATGTACTATTAAGAAGAGTACCCATGATTATATGAAAATTTATTCAAATACTCTTTTCTTTGCAAAATAGGTATTTTCTTCATATAGTTCAACCAAAACATAGTGAATCAGCATGAATGAAGAAGCAGATATAAGAATCCAAATGTGTTCTATTAAGCCAGATAAAGAGACATAAACAATGACACTCTTTTCAATAATCTTTTTGGAAAAGTTATTTTTCAGAAATATATTCTTTTGATGTGTAATGGATATATTATGTTGTTTTAAAATAAATCAGTAAAGAGTTTTAAATTTTTCTCAGATTTAATTTCTATACAGTAAATATATATAAATTACATATGTATATGAATTTTATATGTAAATAAATATATATGTATATAAAATATATATGCATATAAAATGTGTGTAAAATGTATGAATATATAAATACATTATATAAGTATATATGTATATAAAATCCTCAAAAGAAAAATTGTGTGGTTCTCAGTGATTTATTAGAGTTTAAATGTATCCTGTGACAAAGTTTGAAAACCACTGCTATAAGAGTATATATCTAGCAGTAAAATAATGAGATGCAGGCCGTATGCCAATTTTAACACATACTAAAAAATATTCTCCAGTCCTTTTATACCAAATATAATACCACACTCAGTTCACAAATATTCTTATTTTTCCACATCTCTAGTAACATTTAAAATAAAATTTTATTATATTTTTCTATGTGATGGGTGTGAAACAATGTCTAATTGTTTTATTTTTTTGTTTTCCTGCCTGTGAGAAAGTACATACTACCTTTTAAACCAGATTACAAAGCCTACTCCAGTTCATAACAGCCCAGTTGGCTGGCTATATGAACATCATGTACTGGCTTTTCAAAAAGTATAAGTTTCTCTCTCCATCATTGTCATACACTGGGGCCCTATAAAATGTCTCCAAACGTGATTACGAAGACTTTTAGAACAGGGAGATGGCTTTGTGAACATGTTTCATCCCGACTAGATTATGTGCAGCCCTGTTTTCCTTAAATAGCCTAGATAATGCAAGATTAGCTGTACGTCCTCACTGAACTGATGCTTTGGTTTGTCTATAACAACTAAGTAGGTCAGGCCACATTATTAGAGAAAGCAATATGGTCTAGAAGAAATAGGGTAGGCTGCAGATACAAGAAATCTACTTCTTGTTTCATTCCTTAGTTCTCAAAAGCAAATGCTAAGAAAAACAAAATAATTATTTTACAATCTAATGGTGTTAAAATGAATCAACATTTTAACAGGAGGAAAACAATAAAAATTTTAAAATTAAAATATAGGTTGAGATAAAGTTAAAATATTTAAAGGAGAGTTTTACTAGCATTTAAAAGTAAGGAGAAGAAAATATGCAATCAATAAAAAACTAATGAAAACTAGATATTTTAAAAGACTGTAAACATAAAAGATAAAAGAAAGATAAAATTTAGTGCTGTAAAATAACGAGTCATGATCAAAAGAGCTATTTAGTAAGATTTGGAGGAAAAGTTAAAAAATAAAAGATAAAATCAGTTTAGATTTAAAAAATGTTAAAAAGCAAATAAAAGTAAAATAATGTTGACATTAAAATGTAAAAAAATCCACTTAAAAAAACTTAATTTTAAAAAATGAGAAAATTTTATCATCAAAATGGGTTCCTGATATTTAGATGGATATGCACAGCTATGCATAAGTAGTATGCGCATGCATAGCATAACTTTTCAAGATTACTGTTTTCACATTAAAATTACAAATTAAAGTCAAAAGAAATTTCTGGATTAGGTCTATCTTCCTTCTGGGCAAACAGTTGAGAAGGTAGGGAATTTTTTACTTAAACCTTCAACCCCTGCGTTAAATCCAGCTTACCATCTAGGTCATGAGAACTGATTCTACTCCTCTGTCTGTCCAGTCCCAGATATTATAGGGTTCAGGTTTCCTAGAACAAACAATCCCTTAGCATGAACCCAGATGGCTAAACCTGATTATGCTTCTCCTAATCTGAAGTCATTTGGAAAAAAGTAAGAAATAGCATCACTACTAAGCTGAGGGTACAGACAATATAAGAAATGTACTCTCTATTCTGTTCACCACACTTCTCCCCTTACCTGGTCCTCAAAAAACAGAAATTTTGGTAGAAATAACTTTTCAAAGGTCATCAATCAGCATCTGTGTTGTTTTTTTGAAGACAGGAAAACTCAGCCTTATGTACATACAGATCATGTGGTTATATTCTGGAGAATATGGGGCTAACATCAGGACAAGAACTGTAAGCTGGTTGATTTTAACTTTTAGTTTTTATTGTATTTACATGTTAAAAAATGAACACTGTGTGTGGGGCATAAACAATGAATCATGGAACATTGGAAAAATAAAATAATGTGAAAAAATAAAGTACTGAAACAATAACAAAAAATTTTTAGTTTTTGTTGTATTTACATGTTAAAAATAAATCTATTTCCTACTTATACAATAGTACAGTCTACATGGGATTTGATTTATAGACATTATGAATATAATATTCAAATCATTAAAAAAACTGAAAGCCATTTAAAGAAGTCTTCCTAAATTACACTTGAAGCTGTATCATCAAAAATAACTTACTATAAAAAGATGCTCATATCCTAAATTGTCAGAGAAATGCAAATTAAAACAAAAATTGGATACCACTACGCACCTATTAGAATGGTCAATCCAAAACACCAGTAACACTAAATGCCAGGGAGGATATGGAGTAACGGAAACTCTTATTTATTGCTGATGGGAATCCAAAATAATACAGTCATTTTGGAAGACAGTTTGGCAGTTTGTTACAACGTTAAATATTGTCTTACCATACAGCCTGGCAATTGTGCCCGTTGGTACTTCCCCAAAAGAACCAAAAACTTATGTGCACACAAAAACTTGCACATGGATATTTATAGCAGCTTTATTCATAACTGTCAAAATTTGGTAGCAACCAAGACGTCCTTCAGTAGGTGAGTGAATAAAATCTGGTACATCAATGCTAAGAAGAAATGAACTCTCAAGCCATAAAAAGACACAGGGGAAACTTAAATGCATATTACTAAGTAAAAGAAACCAACTTGAGAAGGCGACATACTCTATGACATTCTAGATAAGGGAAATGATAACTATATGACATCCTGGATAATGGGAGACAATAAAAACATCAGCAGTTGCCAAGGATGTGGAGTGAGTAAGGTGAAGACATAGAGTAATGAGGATTTTTAGGGCAGTGAAAATTGTCTGTGTGATGTAATAACAAATCCATGTTATCATACATTTATCTAAACCCACTGAATGCACAATACCAAGAGTGAATTCTAATGTAAACTATAGATTTGGGCTGATTACGATGTGTCAAGGTAGTTCAATCTTGATAAAAATGTCCTATTCATATGAATGATGTTAGAATGGGGAAGGCTATACATCTATGGGGGCAGGTTATATATGGTAAATCTCTGTACCTGCCTCTCAATTTGATTGCAAACCTGTAAGTGCTATAAAAAATAAAGTCTTTAAAATATATAAGTATAATTCAAAATACAATTAAAAATAATTTATCTTGTAGCTACAGAAAATAAAGGCAAACAAGCAGTGTTTGAGTTCATTTAGCCCTCAGTAATACATTAAAATTAAAATCATAACCACTGCACCAAATCATCTACAGCAAAGTGTAGATGATATTCTATTATTTTTAGAATATTTTAAATTTTAATTCTCTGGAATTAAGATAATTCTGTGATGAGGTCATAGACATCCCATTTGTATTCCATGGCCAAATTTTTCTTTTTGTCTTCCTGTGGATCTTCAGTTGTGTTCTGCTTATGGAAAAGCACCCTGCAATGCAGAAGATGAGGATTTAACTGATTAAACCCTGTCAAAGATTGAGAGTCTCTGCATGTTCTAATTATGTCAATATCCACTAGATCTAACAACTAAAAATAACACTAAGTCTCTTCTTGTCAACTTGGGTTTTCCAATATTAGCACAAACAGATTGTAAGAACCAGCCATTTGTGTGATTGACTTACCAGTCATCACATGTGTGTGTATACACACACAAAATAAGCCATATCTTTGATATGGGAAAGGAAAAACTACTTTTTTAAAAAGCAAGTAATTGCACATATTTTCCTTTTTTCCCAGCAATGTTATTTTGAGCCTCAAAAACTTTGTTTAGAAATGTAATAGACAATACATATGCACAAGAATTATACATTCTCTTTAAATAAAACATTTAAGTATCACAAAGATGTCAATTCAATTTATTAATGAATCTGTATTTTTAAAAACTGAAATTGGTGGGGTTGAGAAGATGGTGGAAAGCCGGGTGACCCCTTTTCAGGGAGTCCCCTGAAGTGAGCTCAATTCCTGCAAAAAACACTACAAGAACACTGTGAGCACCATGAAATCAGCCTGAAATCTAATATCTCACACTTCTGGATCACTACCGGGGATAAAGAGCATCAACAAAGAGTGACCAATTTCACCTGGATAGTGGCTGATATATTTAGCTATACAACCCCTCAACCATTCCTCGCCACAATGACGTGGAGGAGGAACAACCAACAGAAGAAGAACCCTAAGACTGTAACCCCGGTCACAGAATTACTGGAAATGAACATAAGCAATATGACAGAAATGGAATTCAGGGCAGCAACGTCCAAGCAATGGCTAATTTGGAAAAGAACATTAGTCTCAAAGTAGAAGCCCTAATAACAGAAGTGAAAGCCAAGGTTAAAAAGGCTATTAATGAGATGCAATCTAATTTAAATATGCTAAAAGCAAGCTGAAGATCATATTATTGATTTAGAAGACAGACGGATTAAGAAGGAGGAGCAAGAGAGGTTTTGGAGCAAATAGCTAAAATCCCATGAAAACAGAATAAGGAAAATAAATGATGCCACGAAACGCACCAATACCAGAATTATTGGAATCCCTGAAGGAGGTGGGAGAGAGAAGCCTAGAAGATATAGTTGAACAAATCATGGATGAAAATTTCCCTAATCTGGGGAAAGAAACTAATGCTCATGCCCTAAGGCAGAGAGGACATCCCCCAAGATCCATGATGTCAGAAAAACCTCCAGGCACATAATTGTGAAATTCGTGAATCATAAAACCAAAGAATATGTCTTAAGGGCAGCTAGGGTTCAGCGCGCCCCTTACCTATAGAGGGAGGATCATCAGAATAACGTCAGACCTATCCACAGAAACCTGGCAAGCCAGAAAGGGCTGGCAAGATATATTCAGGAAATTACATGAAAAAAATATGCAACCGAGGATAATGTACCCAGCACGGTTGACTTTCAGAATGGAAGGAGAAATAAAGAGCTTCCAGGACCATCAAGGTCTAAAAGATTATGCAACCACCAAGCCAGCACTACAAGAAATACTAAGAGGGGTTCTATAAAAGAGAAACAAACCCAAGAGTGACACAGAACAGAAATTTACAGAGGTAATCTATAGAAACATGAACTTCACAGGCAACGTGATGTCAATAAAAACGTATCTATCAATAATCACTCTCAATGTGAATAGCCTAAAAGCTCCAATAAAAAGGCACAGGGTTACAGACTGGATAAAACGACAGGACCATCCATATGCTGTTTCCAAGAGACACATTTTGAATCTAAAGATACTTCCAGATTGAAAGTGAGGGGATGTAGGACCATCTTTCATGCTAATGGACCTCAAAAGAAAGCCTGGGTAGCAATTCTCGTATCAGATAAATTGGATTTTAATCTAAAGACTGTGGTCAGAGACACAGAAAGACACTACATCATTCTCAAAGGGTCTATACACCAAGAAGATCTAACAATTGTAAATATTTATGTACCCCACATGGGAGCAGCCAAGTACATAAGCCAACTGTTAAGCAAAATAAAGAGTCATATTGATACGAATATATTAATTATAGGAGATCTTACCACACCACTCTCAGCAATGGACAGATCTTCTAAACAGAAAATCAACAAAGAAACAAGAGCCTTGAATGACACATTGGACCACATGGATCTCATGATATATTCAGAACATTCCACCCTAAAACAGCAGAATACTCATTCTTCTCGAGTGCACATGGAACTTTCTCCAGAATAGACCACATACTAGGTCACAAATCAGGGCTCAACTGATACCAGAAGATTTAGATTATTCTCTGCATATTCTCTGACCACAATGCCGTGAAACTGGAACTCAACCACCATAAAAAGTTCAGAAGAAAATCAAACACTTGGAAGCTAAAGACGATCCTGTTCAAGAATCTGTGGATCAACCAAGAAATCAAAGAAGAACTGAAACACTTCATGGAAACCAATGAGAATGAAGATACATCAATCCAAAACCTATGGGATACAGCAAAGGCAGTCCTGAGGGGGAAATTCATACCCATCCAAGCCTCACTCAAAAAAATTGAAAAATCCCGAATACACCAACTCTCATTACACCTTAAAGAACTGGAAAATCAACAAAAAATTAAACCAACCCCTCACACAAGATGGGAAATAATTAGGATTAGAGCAGAGATGAATGAATCAGAAACTAGAGATACAGTAGAACGCATCGACGAAACTAGAAGCTGGTTCTTTGAAAGAATCAATAACATCGATAAACCATTGGCCAAACTAATCCAAAAGAAAAGGGAGAAGACCCAAATTAATAAAATTATGAATGAAAGGGGAGAGATCACGACTAACACCAAGGAAATAGAAACAATCATCAGAAATTACTATCAACAATTATATGCCAGGGCACCTGGGTGGCTCAGTGGGTTAAAGCCTCTGCCTTCGGCTCAGGTCATGATCTCAGGGTCATGGGATCAAGGCCCACGTTGGGCTCTCTGCTCAGCAGGGAGCCTGCTTCCTCCTCTCTCTCTGCCTGCCTCTCTGCCTACTTGTGATCTCTCCCTCTGTCAAATAAATAAATAAAATATTTATAAAAAAAAACCAATTATATGCCAATAAGTTTAACAACCTAAAAGATATGGATACATTCTTAGAAACTTATAAACTTCCAAGACTGAAACAGGAAGACATTGACAATCTGAAGAGACCTATATTTAGTAAAGAGATTGAAGCAGTGATCAAAAACGTCCCCAAAAACAAGAGTCCAGGACCAAATGGATTTCCTGGGGAATTCTACCAAACATTCAAAGAAGAAATAACACCCATTCTCCTGAAGCTCCTTCAAAAAACAGAAACAGAAGGAAAATGTCCAGATTCTTTCTATGAAGCCAGCATTACTCTAAACCCCAAACCAGACAAAGACCCCATCAAAAAGGAGAAATTCAGACCAATATCTCTGATGAATATGGATGCCAAGATTCTCAACAAGATCCTTGCTAACAGGATCCAACAATACATTAAAAAGATTATCCACCATGACCAGGTGGGATTCATCCCAGGATGCAAGGGTGGTTCAACACTTGCAAATCAATCAATGTGATAGAACAAAGCAATAAGAGAAGAGAGAAGAACCACATGGTACTATCAATTGATGCAGAAAAGGCATTTGACAAAATACAACATCCATTCCTGATTAAAACTCTTCAAAGTATAGGGATAGAAGGAACATTCCTCAACCTCATAAAATCTATCTATGAAAAACCCACAGTGAATATCATTCTCAATGGGGAAAAACTGACAGCCTTCCCTCTGAGATCTGGAACAAGACAAGGATGCCCACTCTCACCACTACTGTTCAACATAGTGTTAGAAGTCCTAGCAGCACCAATCAGACAACAGAAAGAAATAAAATGTATTCAACTTGGCAAAGAAGAAGTCAAACTCTCTCTCTTTGCAGATGACAGGATACTCTATGTGGAAAACCCAAAAGACTCTACCCCCAAACTACTAGAACTCATACAACAATTCGGTAATGCGGCAGGATACAAAATCAATGCACAGAAATCAGTTGTGTTCTTATACACTAACAATGAAAATATAGAAAGGGAAATCAGAGAATCTATTCCATTTACTATAGTACCAAAAACCATAAGATACTTAGGAATAAACCTAACCAAAGCAGTTAAGGATCTGTATTCGAAGAACTACAGAACACTCATGAAAGAAACTGAAGAAGACACAAAAAGATGGAAGAGCATTCCATGCTCATGGATTGGAAGAATAAACATTGTTAAAATGTCTATACTGCCCAGAGAAATCTATACTTTCAATGCCATTCCAATCAAATTCCACCAACATTCTTCAAAGCGTTGGAACAAACAATCTTAAAATTTATATGGAACCAAAAAAGACCCCAAATTGCTAAGGAATTGCTGAAGAAGAAAGGCAAAGCTGGGGACATCTCATTACCTGACTTCAGGCTTTATTACAAAGCTGTGATTACTTGGGGTGCCTGGGTGGCTCAGTTGGTTAAGCGACTGCCTTTGGCTCAGATCATGATCCCAGAGACCCAGGATCAAGTCCCACATTGGACTCCCTGCTCAGCGGAAAGCCTGCTTCTCCCTCTCTCACTCCCCCTGCTTGTGTTCCCTCTCTGTCTATGCTTCTCTCTGCCAAATAAATAAAAAAAAATTAAAACAAAACAAAACAAAACAAAAAAGCTGTGATTACCAAGACACCATGTCACTGGCACAAAAACAGACAAATAGACCAATGGAACAGAGTAGAGAGTCCAGATATGGACCCACAAATCTATGGTCAAATCATCTTTGACAAAGCAGGGAAAAATATCCAGTGGAGAAAAGACAGTCTCTTCAATAAATGGTGCTGGGAAAATTGGACAGCTACGTATAGAAGAATGAAACTAGACCATTCTCTTACACCACACACAAAGGCAAACTCAAAATGGACGAAAGGCCTTATTTTGAAGCAGGAATCCATCAAAATCCTGGAAGGGAACATAGGCAGTAATCTCTTTGACATCAGCCACAGCAACTTCTTTCAGGACACGTGTCCAAAGGCAAAGGAGACAAAATCGAAAATCAACTTTTGGGACTTCATCAAAATAAAAAGCTTCTGTACAGCAAAGGAAACAAACAGTCAACAAAACAAAGAGGCAACCCACGGAGTGGGAGAGGATATTTGCAAATGACACTACAGACATAGGCTGATATCCAAGATCTGTAAAGAACTATTCAAACTCAACATCCAAAAAGAAGATGAACACATCAAAAAATGGGCAGGAGACATGAAGAGGCACTTCTCCATGGAAGATATACAAATGGCTAACAGACACATGAAAAAATGTTCAGTGTCACTAGCTATAAGGGATATTCAAATCAAAACCACACTGAGATACCACCTTACACCAGTCAGAATACCCACAATTAACAAGACAGGAAACAAGTATTGGAGAGGCTGCAGAGAAAGGGGAACCCTCTTACACTGTTGGTGGGAAAGCAAGTTGGTGCAGCCGCTTTGGAAAACAGTGTGTAGATTCCTTAAAAAATTAAAAATAGAGCTACCCTATGACCCTGCAATTGCACTACTGGGTATTTACCCCAAAGATACAGATGTAGTGAAATGAAGGGCCATATGTACCCCAATGTTCATAGCAGCAATGGCCACAATTGTCAAACTGTGGAAAGAGCCAAGGTGCCCTTCAACAAATGAATGGATAAAGAAGATGTGGCACATATATAATGGAGTACTACGCCTCCATCAGAAAGGATGAATATCCCACTTTTGTAGCAACATGGACTGGATTGGAAGAGATTATGCTGATTGAAATAAGCCAAGTAGAGACAATAGGAGAAGGAAAGGAAATGGGAAGTAGGGTAATTCAGGGAGAGAAACGAAACATGAGAGACTTTGGACACAGAAACAAACTATTGGACTTGGAGGGAGGGGAATGGGAGAGCCTGGTGGTGGGTACTGAGGGCACCTATTGCATGGAGCAGGCATGGACAATGAACTTTGGAACACTGAAAATATAAAATAAATTTAAAGTAAAAAAAAAAAACACCTGCAATTAGGACTTATAGACTATCTTTGAAAAACTGCAAAAAAAATATTTTAAACCTGGGACCCCATTCCAAGATGAAATTAACCCATTCATTTATTTCTCATCTTTAAAAAAACTCACAATGGGGCACCTGGGTGGCTCAGTTGGTTAAGCGACTGCTTTCGGCTCAGGTCATGATCCTGGAGACCCTGGATCGAGCCCCACATCAGGCTTCCTGCTTGGTGGGTAGGCTGCTTCTCCTTCTCTCAGTCCCTCTGCTTGTGTTCCCTCTCTAGCTGTGTTTCTCTCTGTCAAATAAATAAATAAAATCCTTAAAAAAAAAAAACTCACTGAAATATCCAAAGAAATTAAAAGGATAATAAAGAAAACTCATAATACTAATAGAAGACATGAAAAACACTGATGACCAAAGCATTGAAGAATTTCTGGAAGAGATACACGAGACCTAATTGATGGAATAAAACAATCAAAGTTAGGCATAACTGTGTGGCATCAAGAGCAGAGAGAGTCTCAATGAGAAATAAAAAGAAAAGGTCAAATGTTAATCTCAGTAATGTTGAAGCTGAGGTACTAGAGCCATGGGTGGTCAGTGAGGATAACTGACAGACTTGTTAAATCACAATAGTGTCCAGAACAACTTTAAACAGTGCACGCTAAATACACTAGACATTTTCTTAATATGGGTAGTAGGGCCATACAAGAGCCAGGTAGAAAGGGGAAAATGCCATGTTTAGATGTGAGCAGCTCCAAGAAATGAGGAAAACACACTTGGCACATTAGAGCATCCAAACCTCTGAAGTCACTACAATTGCTTTTGCAATTCCCAGTGGCACTAAAAGAACTAAGCACACACCACTACAACCAAAATCCCACCAACAGAGGCTGGAAGATGAATGGATTAGAGAGCCTGATGAGGACTGGGTGTGGGTGGGAGTTTTAAAAGAACTTGATGGAGGCTACAGCTGAATACTCCCTACCCTCTAAATATGGTAATCTGCTAAATGTCT
The DNA here is from genome assembly GCA_004023965.1 of Spilogale gracilis. Taxonomy (NCBI): domain Eukaryota; kingdom Metazoa; phylum Chordata; class Mammalia; order Carnivora; family Mephitidae; genus Spilogale; species Spilogale gracilis. The sequence continues at coordinate 72,845 of PITA01005737.1, read as the reverse complement.
CAGGACCAGGAAGAGAGGCTCACTGTCACTCAGTTCACTCTTGGTATATATAGAGTGAAACTTACTCAAGAACTTCAACAAACATCTTCACATACCAAAGGGGAACCTGAGAAGATTAAAAAACCATAACTGAAAATATTGTAGGGGCATTCGTGTGGCTCAGTCGGTTAAGTGCCTGCCTTGGGCTCAGGTCATGATCTCTGGGTCCTGAGACGGAGACCCATGTCTGGCTCCCTGCTCAGCAGGGAGTCTGCTTTTCCTTCCCCCTCCGACCCTCTCCCTGCTTTTCCTTCCCCCTCTGATCCTCCCTCTGACCCTTCTTCCCCCTCTGGCACTCTCTTTCAAATAAATAAAATCTTTAAAAAAAGGAAAGAAAATACTGCATAGAACACCCCCACTCACCTCTACCAACCACCAATCTGAAATGGGTAAAGGTAGCCAAAAACTGCAAACTTCCAGTTATAAAATAAGTTAAATCATGGAGTGTAATGTATAACACGGTGACTATAGCTAGTAAAGTAGCTAAAATAATAGATTTTAAGAGTTCTCATTGCAAGAAAAAAACTATAACTAGTGATGTAACAGATATTAACTAGACTTATTGTGGTGATCATCTTACAATATATATGAATACTGAATCATTACATTGTTCCCCTAAAACTAATATAATGTTGTATATCAGTTATTTCTCAAAAATTGCATAGGGTACTCACTTTAGTTACTAATATGCATTGACACAAACTGTGATTGCATGCATGCAAAATTAAATGAATTTTTAAGTACAGACTTTTTAAAATCTAGTTATATTATATTGCTAATGTTATTCAAGAGGATGTGACATCCATTAAATCATAATATTGCATCCATTAAAAAAGAATAATAAATAGGAGTATGATTGCTGAATTATATAGTAAAGAATATGCTTAGTTTTGTGAAAACTTCCAAACTGTTTTTCAAAGTGACTGTACCATTTTGTATTCCTACCAACAATAATTGAGAACTCATTACTCCATATCCTTGTCAGTATTTGATGGTGCTAGTGGTTTGGATTCTAGTCACTTTAATAAGTGTAAACTGGTATCTCATTATTGTTTTAATTTGTAATTGTTTTAATTTTTAATTCTTTTTTTTTTTTTTTTTTTTAGATTTTATTTATTTGACAGAGAGAAACATAGCCAGAGAGGGAACACAAGCAGGGGGAGTCAGAGAGGGAGAAGCAGGCCTCCCGCTGAGCAGGGAGCCCGATGCGGGACTCGATCCCGGGTCTCCGGGATCATGACCTGAGCCGAAGGCAGTCGCTTAACCAACTGAGCCACCCAGGCGTCCCAATTTTTAATTCTTTAATGACTTATGATATCAAGTGTCAATATATATACTTTTTTGCTCTTTGTATATATTCTTTAGTGAGATGTTTGTTTAGATCTTGGCTCATTTTAAAATTTTTTATTGTTGAGTTTTAAGAGATATCTGTATATTTTGGATACCATTTTTTTCATAAATATTTCCTCCTAGTCTTGTCATTCTCATTCACAGAGCAGAACTTCTTAATTTACCCAAATGAATTTAAAACTTATGTCTACACAAAAAAACCTGCACTCAAATATTTGAACAATTTTTTTCATAACTGCCAAAACTTAAAAGCAATGAAGATGCCCTTTAATAGGTGAATGGATTAAAAAAACTGGGACTTCCATAAAAAGTATATCATTCAGCAATAAAAAGAAATACCTCATTACAAAAAGACATGGAAGAACCTCAAAAGCAGATTAAGAGAAAGAAGTCAAACTGAAATACCTACATACTGTATGATTCCAAATATGTGACATTTTAAAAAAAGCAAAACTATGGAGAAAATAATAAGATGGTGGTTGCCACAAACTTAGGGTTAGTAGTGAGGAGAAGGGAGAGGAAGGACAAATAGGCGGAGCACAGGAGATTTTTAGGGCAGTGAACAGAAGACAGAGTGAACCCTAATGCAAACTATGGACTTTAGTTCATAATAATAATAATAATAATAATAATAATAATAATATACAAAATTGGTTCATCAATTATAACAAACGTATCACACCAATGCAGATACAAATTAAAGGAGAAACAGGGTGGGGGAAGGGTAGCATATGGAAGCTCTCATTACAATCTTCTTATAAACATAAAACTGTTCCAAAAATATAAAATGTATTAATTTTCAAAAAAGAGTACACTGCCATATACAAAAGCAAACATAGTTTCTTTGTAAATTAAAACATATTACCAGGAGAAATCAGAATGAATTCAACTAAATATCAAAATGGTAGGGAGTGCCTGGATGGCTCAGTCAGTAGAGCATGTGACTTTTGATCTTCGGGTTGTGTGTTCAAGTCCCAAGCTGGCATACAGCCCATCAAAAAAAAATAATAATAATAGTAAAGTTAAAATGTTCATTTAGATCTGATAAGGGGGAAAGAAAAAGAAATGGAAAATTGTTAACAGGTCTACAGAGGTATAATTTACATACTATAACATTTACCCATTTTAAATGTACAGTTCAATGGTATTTAGTAGATTTATAAGGCTGTATAATTATTACCACCATCAGATTTTAAAACATTTCCATCAATCTAAAAATTTCCTTATGCTACCTTCTAGGTAATCCCGGTTCCTACCCCTGGCCTTAAGAAACCTCTGATATGCTTTCTGTCTTTCTATATTTGCTTTTTCTAGACATTTCATATAAATAGAGTCATATAATATATAGTCTTCTGTATCTGGCTTTCTTTTTCTAATATAATTTCTCTGTGGTTCATTCATGTTGCTTCATACATCAATGGTTTATTCCTTCTTATTTCTGGGCAGTATTCTATTACATGGTTATACCTCATATTGTTTATCCAGTCACTAGTTAATGGATTTGGGTTTTTTCCCCCCCAAGTTGGTGTTGATATGAATAATGACACTATGAATGTTCACAAGCAATTCTTTGTGTGGACATTTATGTCTTAGTTATCTTGGACAGATACTTAGGAGTGTAATTACTGGGTTTTATGGTAAATACATGTTTAACTGTTTAAGAAATTGCCATACTATCTTCTAATGTTGCTTTAACATTTTACAGTTCTACCAGCAGTGTACCAAATTTCAATTTTTATTCCATATCCTTGCCATCACTTTTTTAAAGATTTTTATTTATTTATTTGACAGAGAGAAACACAGCCAGGGAGGGAACACAAGCAAGGGGAGTGAGAAAGGGAGAAGCAGGCTTCCCGCCGAGCAGGGAGCCCGTTGCGGGGCTGGATCCTGGATTTCCGGGATCATGACCTGAGCCGAAAACAGTAGCTTAACCAACTGAGCCACCCAGGCGCCCCTTGCCATCACTTTTTATTAGCGGTCTTTGGTTTATAGTCTTTCTAGCTGGTATCTAACAGCATCTCATTGCAGTAAGAAATGTAAAACTTGAAGAGAAAAAAATGATTATTGAAGAGATACAAACACATTTGACAGGATTTTCAGAAAAGAAGATTGAACATGATGAGAAAACAATGTGGTTTCAGTAACCAAAACTGAATAAAGATACATACCCAGATACATTTTTGGTGAAGTTTACAAATTCCAATGATAAAAAAAAAATCATAGCCGTTTCCAGACAAATAGATTGCTTAAAAATAAGGATAATCAGGTTAATGAGTCTAATACTTGAACACAAGTGATTTTTAACTTAGTCAGCCCAACTACCATTCATGAAGGGCAAAGAAAATATCAGTCAACTTGCCTGAAAAAAAAAACGAACCCAAAAGCTGAGAATAAAGTATAGTGAAATTAAAACATGAAAATAAAAAAGAATATAGGAATCAAAAATTGGTAGTGTGGCATAAATGTCATATAAAAATAATTGCAACGTTTCATACTGTTATACAAATAAGATGCTAGGGAAACTGAAAGGACGAGAACTTCAACAGCAGGCATATGAAAGTGGTCTCAATGTGTGAAGATTTCATATCACACATTAATTCCCACCCAAAACCATCCAAAATGAAAGAAACACTGAAAAGCTAACGAGACAAAATAATTCCACTAGCTGACAATCTTTATCTATTGGTCATCCTTAACTGGGGATGATGGGCACATGAACAACTATCCACAACTGGCAGAATAGAAGAAATGTATGTATCAACCCAATGGCATGGCCTTCTACTAACTAAAGCCCATCTACTACTGTTGCCTCTGAATGCCCATTCTAACAGCAAAAGAGATCAATGCCAAACCCCTAATAATGGCACTCTTCCCTGAAATACCAATTTACCACTAGAAAGCAAGGTGACTGCACTAAGCCCCTTCCCTTGAAAAAAATCAAGAAGTTTTTCTTCACAGCAATAAACACCTACTCCAGGCATTGGTTTGTCTTTCCTGTCTACTGAGTGTTAGGCAGCACCACCTTTTGGAGGCTAACCATATACCTGATTCACAGGCATGGAATCCCACACAGTATAGTACCTGAGATGCTGAAGTAGGCAGATAACCATCAGATCCAATGGCCAAATCACAAACCACACCATCCCAAAGCAGGCTGGCCCCATCTGCACTGGAACAGCCTTCAAGAGACACACCTAAAATGCCCCTTAAGAGAGGGAGCATGACTGACTAAGAGCCCAGCTGCTGCCCTTCTGAATCCACCAATATTTAGTAGTAAATATTAAATATTTACTACTGTGGGCTGCTTGTAGCCAGTGAGCATAATGGGGACACCGACAGAGGCCTTTTTCTGCATGATGCTACACTCTTTTAACAGATGGCCATGGCCTGAGGACACCCCAGCAACCTAGCCAAACTTCCTTATACTCTTTAGAATTTTCTTAGAGTCTCATAATCTTCCTTTCCAATCCTGTTTCCTTCTCCCTTTACTTCAAATGTCACAAACCTGCATCACAGTCTGAAGGTTCTCCCACTTTCTCTATCTCCTTTTCCTTCATCCTTCATAGGTATTCCCTACTATGAATGTATTGCTCATTTAATTTCATTTTGGAAGAACCAAACTATCACAGAGGAGATCATTTGTCTTATCTGTCCTTATTTTTTCAGCACTTTAGAGAGTCTCAGGTGCATATAGAGGTTGTATCTAGCCCATTTTATACTTAGAAGCCAATAGAGGCTCTGGCACACGGTACATATCAGTACATATTTGTTAAATGAATGAATGAATAAAATCAAGAAATATGTATTGAATTAGTTAGTCATATCTAAAACAGTAACTAAATATAACATAATAAGGTTTTTAGATTTATCAATTTATTTAGCTACTAAATATATCCCAATGAATATAAAGTCTAAATACTTTAGTAATTTTTGTCATATAGGAAATATGCACATGGGATAGATGGGTAAATGTAAAGGAATTGAGCATTAAAAACATGTTACTTTTTCAAAAATTTTTAAAGATTTTATTTATTTATTTGACAGAGAGAAACACAGCTAGAGAGGGAACACAAGCCGGGGGAGTGAGAAAGGGAGAAGCAGGCTTCCTGCTGGACAGGGAGCCCGATGTGGGGCTCAGTCCTGGGACTCCGGGATCATGACCTGAGCTGAAGGCAGAGGCTTAATGACTGAGCCACCCAGGAACCACAACATGTTACATTTTATGAAAGTTTACAAATATCCTGATTTATTAATTTTTTTTAAAATGGCCACATTCCTTGTATTAAAATACACAATTTATGATTTTTCCCAAACATTTTCACAATTTTTTGGATGAAGATTGATGTTACTGACATGTTAATATTATCATGGCCACAAAATTTCTATAGACATTAAATATTACCACTAAAACCAACAAGAAAGCCTAGGACTAATTACATAACTTACAATGAATGATACAACACTAATTTAATATAAAACCAACAAAAACTTAGTAATACTTAATAGACGAAGCTCAGTCTAGCTTTTCTTGGGCCTGTGGTTATAGAATTAGTGTTCACGGGGAAGAAGGGAAACACAACAGTATTAGGACAGCATTTCAAGGGGAGAAATGCTGCATGAAGAAGGCTGAATATACATGGAGGGTCACTGCTTCACTGACTCCTTGCCAGCCTTGCAAGTCGTCCATTTTACATTATTATGGCTTCCTGGTATTTCTGTATTTTCTATCTCTCTAATATCTCTCTCTCTCTCTCTCATATAATATATTCCTATTTTATAGAGGGGTGTGGTTGAGTTGTCTGCTCAAGGTCTCACAAGCTGAAAATAGTATCAACTGGGCTGTATTCTTATTTAAAAACTCTGACAAGAGATTTATTTCCAAGGTCTTTCAGGTTGTTGGCAGAATTCATACCCTTGCAGTTGTAGAACTGAGCTCCCTGTTATTTTACTAGCTGGAGATGGAAGACAGCTCTCAATTCCTAGAAGCTATTCTCAGGTCCTTGCCAAGTGGCCTTGTCCATCTCAGTAACAGAAAATAGCTTTTGCATCAAATCCCCTGCATGCTTTGAATCTCTTTGACTTCCTTTCTGAGAATATCCAGAGAAAAACCCTGCTTTTAAATAGCTCCAAATGATCTCCATGTCTTGAGGTTATTATATATATATATATATATAATGCAACCTAATCATAGAAGTAAAATCTATCACATTCACAGTCCTGGATATCAAATGTGATCTGTATATCAGCAGCGGAGAATTTGGGGGTCCATCTAGAAATTCTATCATAATAAGTTTAAGGAAAAATAACTGTGTTTGAAGATTATTGACAAATAGTACTTAAAATCATACTTCATTTTCATAAATATGTTTTTCAAAATAGTCACTTTTGAAATTGTTCTATGTGAATAAAACTGCTCCTTTTTGTGATGGTTCTTCATCATCTCTTCATTTCATGAGGTATACATAGACAAATCAAATAATTGGAAAAAATTCAAAACTAAGTCTCATTGCATAGCTGCTAGGTTTAATCTTTCATTTTGGACTATTTTCCTCTACCTCAACTTTTTGGATTCTCTGCCATGAGAATTTTATTTATTGCTGATACATAGTAGTAACGATTTTTAAGAGGAGAGATTTTCTTGCGTATGTGCAGAGTCCAGCATAACATTTTACTCAAAAAAATTATATAAATGTTAATTCTAAAATAATGCAATTGTCCACATACATTAACATCAACAGCTATAAAGACAAATACTTATATCGCCTGGTTTTTTAATTATGAATTATGTAAGACACTTTAACACACTCAGTTCTTGCCTTCAAACTATTGCTCTCACACTTCCCACTCTCAACTCTGAGTCATATTCATTTTTATACTAATCTTTTTAACTGTGAAGTAATTTATTTGAGCTGACATTAAGGTACTTCAAGTGAAGTCATGTATGTAGTTTTATTAAAAAAAAAAAGTCTACCGAAGATAGTACACTCATTCTAGACTCTGAAACTTTACATAAATGGCTACATTGGATTTTCCTTTAATTTGTATTTCTCAGCTCTAATAATATAAATTTCTCTGAAAATTTATACCAGCTGTATTTTGAAATAACACCAGAATTTCATACTTTGGATGGCTATTCCTAACTGTAATTCTCAACTGGGAGAAGAGTCCTAGTTCCCATGGTAATGGCTCAGAACTTTCTACTTCTCTCTCACTTAAAGCAACCAAATCAGTTCTGGCTAAATGGTGTCCTGAGGAATCTCCCTAGGATTGGATCAGAACTATGCCCATTGATATCTTACATCCAACGACACCAGCCGTGGCCAACTGTGATCACACGATGCAAGTACAAATGTGCTCAAATTTGGAAGGGATCATTGAGGACTGCATAAAGTGCTTTCTTAATATCTGATCCTGTTAATATTTTACACAACCCTGGAAATGTAAAAACAACAATAAGAAGAAACCTTTTCTTTGTGAAAAAGGACTAAATCATTAAAATTCTTTGTTTGGAGGCAAAAGAGGTTAGGCTACAGATGCTGCTTAGCTGGGTGTAAGCAGAGTGAGGTGAAAAGATTGGTATTTTCATCTTGATAGCAGCTGCAAGGCACTGTGGGGCATGTTTCTATTTACATAAAGATTCGTTTAGTTATTCTAGAACTTTTGGCACTAGTAACACAAGAGTGAGAAATCCAGGAAACTCATGACTGTGAAGTAAAACAATTCTTTTAAGTATTAGTTAACAGAGCAAATGGCAGACAAATAAAAGCTTCAAGACCTTATGAAACTTGATAAAAACGTACTTAGAATACTATTTTTAAAAAGAAATATATGTAGTTTAAAGCAGAAAGCCTAAGTTTTCTATTGAGAAATGAAGGAACGCTATGCTAAGAGTTGCTTTATAGCAGAAGATAAATCTTTAAGTTTATGGAGGTAAATAACAATAATATTTGGGCCAGAAAATGCTTAGCAGTGCTGATACTTCAAAAATGCTGCTTCTTGATTAGAGATGGGGTAATAAATATGTACTGGTGTGTTCTGAGTACAGGACCAAGCAGCAAGTTATTTTTAGTGTTTTTCATTGTGTGGGTCCAATAATTTTTAAGTTGTGTACCTCATTTTCCTCATTTATGAAATGCCCTATCATTTATTCTAGAAGAAAGTCTCTTGTTCTTATCAGCATCAGTATTTTACAAAGCACATATGACTACTTTTCTTGGTGAGTTTTGCCAGGCAGTGTAGAAAATCTGTTCTGGAAAATTGCAGATAGACCCTCTACTCACAAGTGCAATAGACTATGTTGATGGGAATTGATATTTTTAAATGGAAATTATCCAATATTAAATAAAGCAGATATTTACTTTATATTTTAAAGGATAAATGCTTATTTGGTGTTGTAGTGAAAGAAGAGCAAATCCAAAGCAGAGCTTCCTGGAATGTCAGGAAGTTGGTTGTAAACAGAGATAATTCCTAGTCTCATGAAACTTGCCATTGTCAAGGTTTGTGAAAATGAGTTGCCCACACTTGGTCTGAGGAGGGCCACACAGGGGAAGTGTGAACTTTCTGGAGGATGAAGGACAAAAAGCCTATAAATGAGGCCTTCTTCAGAGGAATTCATTTTAAAAAATGCAACTAAAACAAGTGGAGAAGCAGAAAGAGAAAATGAGTGGATGAAGAAAAGTTGCAAAAAATGTGCTTGTGAGAAGTTATTCAGAATATATTTTAAGGTATTCTGGCACTGATCAAGAAAATATTCCAAATGTATTTGAAAATAAGATAGAGGACTAAAGACTCCTGACTTTTCACAGAGCCCCTTCCCTACTAATCTATTCTGGAATTCTCCTCAAAGGCCATTGCTGGTTCTCACTGGAACTGTTTATGTTTCCATTCATGTGATATTCATATGTCATGCCAATATTTGGATAAATATCTCTCTCTCTCTCTCATTCTCATTGTCTCTATTCAACTATATTATAAGATCATCAAGACTAGCAGCTCTGTCTTGTTTTTGTATACTCACAGAATCTATCTCAGTGAAATATGTATGAAAAGATTTCAACAAATGTTTGATGGATTGCATAGTTTATGCAACAGTTCCATGTAAAATGACAAAATATTTTCCCTAAGTTTTGTCATAATGTATTCAACTTTATCAGATTATATGCATTGAATTTTACATTTGGGGTTTCCAAAAATTATTTTCCAATAAAAAGGGAGTATTTACTAAATAAAAAAATAAGAGAATAATAATCCATCTTATAAAGTTTCAAGGGTCTCTATCAAATAAATAACATGTAATTCAGCACTTCTAGTTTAGCAATTCCACAGGGAGATACCTTAAGTTTAGTTTATATAAACCTCAATCTGTGAATCCACCTGTATCAACCTTCTTTCTTAGACAAGGAACACAAAGAAAAACTTCCTTGGTATTGATAAACATGGAGAGCTTCATGGGTTAAGAAATAGGCAAAGGAAAACAGAAGCATATGCAGCTAGAAAATATGTATGAAAAAGAGGTCTACCTCTTGAGTGGTCAAAATATCACAAGCAGAGAAAAATCATAGGAACTATGTGGGCTGATTATAGGGCAAATTGACCTAAGCAAAGACCTGAGATGGAGTACATTTTTTCCCTTCTGTGTCTTGGATAGTTCATCTTTATGTCACTGTGACCCAATCAGTTTCCCTAGACACATGCAGGAAGGGCTAAAAGGGCAAATGGATCTGCTTTTATGCTCCTGGTCACAGGAAAAAAAAAAAGGCAATCTAAATTCAAAAAGTAAGTGCACGTTTTAAAAAGTTCCTTAACAAAATGCTACCATATAAACCAAATGATCTTTATAGTCACTACTGGCTCTAAAGAATAATATCCTTTTCTACCAAGTGACTAAAATGTCTCACTGTCACTCTGACCTTGGTTCTGACTTCTTCCACATTCCCTGAATTGCACTGTTTTCCCTCTCTGTCTTACAGATGTTCTTTGCCTTAGTTCAGGCCCCATCATCCTTATTACAATATATTTTTTTTAAACTGGTTTCTCTGAATCCAGTCTCTCCCTGACCCTGTAAGCTACACTTACCAGTCTCTCCCTGCCTCTTCCCTCTAGGGCTACTTTCTGTTATACACATATAATTGTGTCCTTTCATAATTAGTAACTGCTAATAACTCTATCTTGCCAAATGAACAAAGTCAATATCCCTTAGCATAATACACAAAGCCCTCCCACATATGGTCCTATATTTTCTCACCAAACTCATCTTTACTCATCTTCCACTATCACAATTCCAAGCTGGAATTTTAAATACATATTGTGAGACAAGATTCTCCAAATACATTTGTACCTGTGAATTCTTGATCTGAAAAATAATAAGTGACTGAATGTCATTGAACCAAATAAATCTATTTTTTTAGTTTGAAATGTGACTAACCTAATAAATTTCTCAAATACTTTATTCATATCAAACTTTCCTCTTATCTTTTACCAAAGAACTCTACGTTATTTGAAAACCAGTTTCCAAAGTCACAATGACAACCAGGTAGAAACTTTATAAAATGCTTCTGCAATCTCACTATTCTGGAGCAACTGAGTTTGGGGACAACCTCAGGAAAGTCCGTCTTCCCTACTGCTGGACTCTACAACTCAAAAAAGAAATTTTGGTCCCACAACAGTAAGATCATTGGAAAGATTCTAAAGTTCAAATGGAGTAAGAGTTTGTCTCTTTTCAATATATTTTGAAAATATAGTCTAGGCTTTCCTAATCCAAGTGTGGTGTGCAAACCAGCAGCTTTAGAGTCATCTTAGAGTTTATCGCAGTACTGAATCTCAGCCCTACTCAGGCACTACCAAATCAGAATCTGCATTTTTACAATATCTTCAAGTAACTCTTACACATATTAAAGTCCCTGGGAGAGTCCAAAGGAATCAACAAAGCCATATTCTTATGCTCCTCAGAGATAACCTGAATTGAACAGAAATTCTGAGGTGTCTCAGAAATGACCATACCTCTAAAAATCTCATTATCCAGGACTAAATCCTCTAAGACTGCCTGAAGCAGGACCAGAATCTAGGGACTCCCTTGGAGCCATCCACTTCTGCAAGAGATGGGCAGTTATGAGAAGACAGAGAGGCAAGGGCACCTTAGCCCAGCACAAGAATGGAAGACACACAGCTTTGGCAAGGACCGTGTGACACAACACAGGGAGCTCATCATTCACATGATGTTTCTGAGAGCTGTGCCTGCGGATCCCAGGTACATTATAATCTATGTCCGTGGTATCTCCCTGGAGTAGCACAATAAACATAGCCTTGTTTGGAGCCAAACAGATGTCCATTTAATCTCCCTGATCCTTGGGTGCATGACTTACAACTTTTTCCCCTGCAGTCTTCTCACTTGTGAAGGTAAGTGAATACCGGCTTAGCTCACTTATTGCACCAAGCAACAAGAATCAACAAGTGTTACTGACTACTCCCCATGTGACAGCTATTAGGAATACAGAGATACAAAAGATGTGTTCCCTCAAAATAAAATTTAGTGACTGAATTTCAAAGTTTGTTTTATAAAAAGCTGTTCATGCAGGGTGCCTGGGTGGCTCAGTCATTAAGCGTCTGCCTTCAGCTCGGGTTGTGATCCCAGCGTCCTGGGATCCTGTCCCACATCGGGCTCCCTGCTCAGCGGGAGGCCTGCTTCTCCCTCTTCCACTACCCCTGCTTGTGTTCCCTCTCTCACTGTCTCTATCAAAATGGGTGAAATCTTAAAAAAAAAAAAAAAAAGCTGTTCATGCAAATATTCCACTTAAAAAAGTTTATATGGCCAAATGTGGAAAGTGCTACTGGATCACAGAAAGTTTGTGTGTGTGTGTGTGTGACTGTTTATGTGTAAGTGTAAACATTTGTTATTATCCTGAAGTAATGATCTGAGAGGCATTCTTTGTCTTTCAGTCACAAAGCATGACTAGCTCATACATTATAGATTAGTCCTGTTCCTTTTTCCCTGTCACCAGATAACCTATTTACTTCATTTTTCTTTACTTCATTTCTCTCAGCTGTTCAAACTTTATTCAAATATGCCCGTCTTCTCCCTAACCCAAGAACCAAGCATGACTAGGAAAGAAAGTGTGACGGTTCAAGTATTTACTTGCCCAAGAGTAGCAAGGCTCTGTGCCCTTGTAACTTGACCCCCAATTTTCTGGCTCCCTGGTCCTCTTCTCAAAGTTGGTCTGAATTTTCTTGCTATGGTGTTTGTTTCATCTCACTAACTCTACTGCCTCAATTCACAAATCTGGATGTTTTATTTCCATGGAAACCGTCTCTAGGAAATAGATCATCTTTCCTCAGGTCTACCACAAAAGTCATTAATAAACTTTGTCTTCCATTCAAAATCCTTTTCACAGGAAAAGGAAATTAGCAATATAATAAAATCATTTACATTTAAATTGTACACTTGATAATTTTATTTATTTATTCATTTATTTATTTATTTTTATTAACATGTAATGTATTATTTGCTTTAGGGGTTGATCATTTTACATAAATAAAATAGCTCTGCCAAGGTAAGATATAAGAACTTATACTACATGGTGTCAGCCCTCATGGAGCTAGACAAGCCCAGAGGTAGGACTCTGAGCCAAAGTTTGTGAAATTTCATAAAGACTTATGTAATAAGGGCATAAGATTTTGCCATTTCCTTTATTTATTAATTTTTTTCTTTGCTTAGAAGAGTAGCACATGTTTTTGACATCAGATCCCACTTTTACGTATGTATTTGTAGTATAAATTGAAGATGAAATGGGTTTCTTTTAAAGCATTATGTTCAACAATGACAAATAAGATTTTCATTTACAGTATCTGTCAAGAAGTGAATATAACCAAAATGGAATATTTTGGTTAGTTTTATAGTAAAATTCCACATAAACTAGATATCCTTTCTTCCAGGTTAAAGTTGCTATTAATCCTGTCATTTCAATTAAAAACTAGATATGAAAAAAAGAAAAAGAAAAAAAACTAGATATGATGAATTATAGTAAAGCATTTGTTCACAGCTGCCACTGTGTTTTTGATAAACCTTTAAAAAGCTTTAAAAAGTGTTTTTGATAAACCTTCTTTCCAAGATAAAGACAGTTGGGATTGAGGTAAAGGTGGCATCATCCTTTGATTCTTCACAGGGACAGCTACTCAGAAGTGAATCTCCAAACCACCTTGAGATATCAAGTGAGGCATTAAGAAAGCAAATGAAGTCACCGGTCTTCCCCTTTTACTCCTCTTTCTTTCTCAAAATTTTTTTCTATCATAATCCGAAAACAAAAGCTTGGATACGAATTAAGCCTTAATTGTAATCAGGAAAATACAAGTGTCCTGCTTAAAATAAATAATACTATTTTGATCAGTGACATTTTTGGTGTGGCATGTTTGGCATGTATTTGTTACCAAACTAAATTTTTAAAAATTAAATGTTTCACTTATTTCTCTGAAACTGTAGTGCATCATTTTATTGATTTAAGAGATTGTATTTTCAAGCTCACAAAATTTACAGCTGTCTGGAACCATGTAATACCAGAATGAATGTCAAGTATTCTTTAAGTCTATTCTTTCTGTCGTGCTACGATCCATGTCTCTGTTACTGAATCTTTTTCCTATTCTCTATTCTGTCTGAAGGAGTTGAAGAAAATATCAAGAAGATGGTATGTGAAGTCATAAAGGATAAACAGAAACTTGCATGCAGGAGGAGTTCATTGCCTCAAATCTCCAAAGTGCCACAAAATAGAGTCTGTGCTTTTTAGCCTGGTATCCTAGTCAGTTTGGACTGCCATCACCAAATACCATAGACAGGGCAGCATATAAATAATAAAAATTTATTTCTTACAGTTCTGGAGACTGGACATCCAAGGTCAAGTTGCCAGCCCATTTGGGTTCTTCTGAGGGTCCTCTTGTGGGTTACGACTGACGACTTCGTGTTGTATCCTGACATGGCAGAGAGTAAAGACAAAAAATAAGCTCTCTCATGACTTTTACAAGGGCACCCAGTGCATTCATGAGCACCACACCCCCATAACCTCATCTAATCCTAATCACCTCTTAAAGATCCCACCTCTTAATACAATCACACTGGAAAGGCAGAGTGTCAATATTCGAGTTGGAGATGGGGAGCATGAACATTCAGTCCCTATCACTTGCCATGCATAAGCTTTGACAAACATCATACCTATCACGATCCCTTCTTACACTCTTCTTGTTTTTTGTTTTTTTTTTTTTTAAGATTTTATTTATTTATTTGATAGAGAGAAACACAGCAAGAGAGGGAACACAAGCAGAGGGACTGAGAGAGGGAGAAGCAGGCTTCCTGATCCCGGGTCTCCAGGATCATGACCTGAGCCAAAAGCAGTCGCTTAACCAACTGAGCCACCCAGGCGCCCCTTCTTACACTCTTCTAAATGAAGTTTCTTATCCAGTCAGAGTGTCTAATTCATTGTTTCTTAAACATAACTTTCGCATTTCTGCCTTTTGTGTATGGCATGTCCCCTACATGAAGCAACTTCTTCCATGCTATCTTCTGCTCCTTCCTAACCAAACCTGTAAGAAACAACTTAAATTCCACTTCCCGAGAGGTCTTGTTCATTTACCCCAACATTCCTTATTATCAATGTTTCCCATTCAACCCATTAAAAAACTTAACTTACATTGATATTTATCCTATTATGTTTAAGTTGGTAGTTTTTTAGCTACCAGAGATCAGACAACTTCCTCCATTAAGAGATACATAGTAAATATTCGAGGCTTTATGGATCTAGGAAATTTTCTGGCATATTAGTCATAAAACAGAGAGAAAATTTTTCTAAGATTTTTTGATAAAATTTAGTATAATAACAATTGTGCACAAATTTTTTGTAATGCAGATCTCTTAAAGAGAAGAATGTAGATATTTGCAAGGGAAGATAACACTTTGCTTATTTGGGTTTCAATGGTAATGCTTCCTATCATGAAATTAATAACAAATATTATCATTAATGCTCATCTGTCATAAGATTTTATGTATTTTATCTTGAAAAATGTCTTTTCACACAACAATATTGCCAAACCTTAATAATGTTGATATCAGTGCACATGCATGTGATTTTAATTGAGTATATTTGTCATTTGAAAGGCATTTCTGGAATTCTATTAGGTTCTTCTCTTGATATTTGCCTTTTAGCACGTCATTGCATTATAGATTAATCCCTCCATTTGAAGATTAGGTGGGTATTCCTTAATCACAGAGTTAAATAGATTTTGAAGTACATAAATCTCTGTATTTGAGTTGAAGTATGAAAAATGTTCATGGAACTATGGTTTGAGTAAATACAGTGACTATAATTTGGGTGGAAATGGAGATCTCATTTTAACTTTTGACAGCATGGGAAGTGTATATAACAGCATGACATTACTTGTGATTCATAAATGTGAGTTGTCAAAATGACTTTACCATAGTGTGAATCTCACATATAAGCATTGTTTTGTCTTGTCATTTTGGTTAAGTTCATTAAAAAATATTAACAAGTCTGAAGTAAAAACTAATTTCCAAAGTCATTTAGTATTTGATAATAGTTCTGGAGGGCGGTTCTTCTCCTTCAGAAAAATTCTACCTCATTCTTGAGCTAAAAAATCACATGCACACACATGTGAGCACACATGGGTGCACACACACACACACGTGAGTGCACACACACACAACCCACTGCTAAAGCATCGAACTGCTGCTTGGTGAAACAAGTCAGAGTATTCAAGTCCACAAGAGCAAATGAAGTTCATTACTGATGCTATGGGTTTAATAACACATTATTATCCTTCAAATATTGTTCATAAAGTACCTGTTAATAATGCAATGGATCAATACAAGTTTTACACTCCTTTCATTTCCACAAACTTTGTAAAGTTTGCTTAACTATGTCTTTTTTTTTTTTGCTTCAGAAATATTTTTAACACCATCAGTGTAAAATCTTAGCAGATTCCACTTAAGTATGTACTGAATTAGAGTTTCTGAACTTTGAAAATATTCTCACAGATTTTTTCTTGAAAAAGAAAAGTGACAGCATTGCTGACATTGGGCAACTCATCATGAACTAAAGATGATTACTCAAAATAATTTGCCTTATTTCCTTCTGATGTTCTTTCCCATACCCTCAATAATTCAGACAACTATTCTTGCCTAAAGACTAATAGACTTACACAAATTTTTCCTATGGACAAATTTCTTCAGCTCCTGCAATCAAGCATGATTTAATTAACTCATTATTGATAAATTATTTTCTTTGGTTAATTGACAAAAGGGACACTTGGAAACTTCAGTTATAGCCTCATTTTCATTGTTTTTTCTTTCTTTGAAATAACTTCTGCCATGATAAGATATTCCATTTTAAATTCTCTAATTTTTTTTAAATATTTTATTTATTTGACAAAGAGAAACACAGCCAGAGAGGGAACACAAGCAGGGGGAGTGAGAGAGGGAGAAGCAGGCTTCCCGCCAAGCAGGGAGCCCAATGCGGGACTCTGTCTCGGAACTCTAGGATCATGAACTGGTCCAAAGGTAGACCCTTAACAACTGAACCACCTAGGTGCCCCAAAAAAGTAAAATCTTAAAAAAAAATGGTTTCAATTTTTGCCTCCCAAGGAACTCATAAAATAACTGTAACAATTTGAATTCAGATGTATTTTATGTATTTTACTGCTTTTCATATTTCAGAGTTGCATCCTTGGAAAGCAGCAAAAGGTAAATAATTTACTTCTGTACATTGGGACACAGTTCTGTTAAGACAACTGGGAATTTCATTGTGCCCTAAAAACCAATTGGGAATATATAGGCAGCTTGGAACATTTTCTGTTCTGATGCCTATGGAAATGAATCTTTACTCAATAAATTAGCCCCATGGAAGTAAACATTAGGAGGTTACTTATAAGATGCTTCTAGATTGTAACTCTTTGCCATCTACCTACAAGAAGCCAGAAGTTGAAACATTTTTAAAATGTTTAGAAAAGAAAAATAGAGCATATGCTTAATTCACTTTATATTTATGTAAATATTAATTTAGTGCACAAACTCCTTTTATTCTTCTGTCTCTGATCACCTAATTATTTTGTTAACTGACATTATTAAAAATATTAGAAGCCGAATTAATGTTGACTGTCCAAAAGTCCCTTCAGAAACCCTGATGCTCAAGGGTTTTCTGAAACCTACTGCATAAGAGAGAATACCAACTTGACAGTCTTATTGATATGTCAAAAGGAGAAAGTCAGGGAAATATATTTATGGAGTTTTAGTGCCTGGGCTATGTGTATTTGCAAGGTAGGAAACTGGGTGAGTTGGGCAGAGTTTATGATATAAAAGCTCTGGAGTTATAAGCAATTGTGAGGCAGGGATCTCAATGCAATATGAATGAGAAATATAAAGTATTTGATAAATAGGCTGATATTTAATTTAGTCTATTGGCTTTCTATTGCTGCATAAGAATTCATCACAATATTGGAAGTCTGAAACAACATTTATTATCTCACAGTTTTCTTGAGTCAGAGCACATTTGGGCTGGCTTCTCTCTCCACAGGCTCATAAATCTAGAATCTACATGTCAGCCACACTGCATTCCTTTTTTGAGCCGGGCATCTTATAAGCACAAAAAGTTGTTGGCAGAATTCCTCATGGTTGTAGGACTAAATTCCCTGCTTTCTTGCTGCCTATAAGCTAGGACCATCTAGAGGCCTTCACAGTTTCATATTATATGGCCCTCAGGCAGGCTATTACTGAGAATGGTAGCTTACTTTTCAAAGGCAGGAGGAGAAATCTCTTTGATCCAGTGCCTCACTTGCTTAGGACAAGTCCACCAGGATAGGTTCAAAGTCAACTGATTCAGACCTTCATTGGATTTGCAAAATACCTTCACTTTTTGCCATAAAACATAACATAATTACAACAGTGATAGGCCATCACCTTTGCCATCGTCTATTGCTTTGAAGCAATTCATAAATATCACCTATACCAAGGTGAGGAAATATTATGCAATGATATTGCAGGTCAGCTCGGAATTTGTGAGTTAGTTAGCTGTTCTTAACTCCCAGGAGCAAATATTTCTTAGAGCAAGTAGCTCAATTAATTTTTGCCCAGTCCTATGTTTAGCATAAAAAGAAGAAAGTAGGCTTCATTTCAGAACTGCCTTACCATAGGCACAAGAATGTATATTGGTGTCAGTCTCAGTGGACAGAGATTTAACATTCCCTGCTTTTCCAGTTAAACTCTCAAAGAAACCAGTCAGGGCTCAGTTTTTCTACATTTCTATTGTATGATATACAATATAATGCAATGGATCAATACAAGTTTATACCTGAGACAAATATCTAGTATCTTGTACTGGTTTGAAACATACAAACCTGTTTTATATATTACCACTTTGCTTTCTACCTAACATTGTGAAAATGTACTGATAAATTAAAAAAATCTCCCTTTATCTGCAAAACACTTTAACACTAAGTAGTGAATCAAGTATGTAATGTGTGCTTGCTTATGGGTTAATTTTTATTTTCCAAAGTAATTTGTAAGGAAGGTCAAAATTACTCAATAGTAAGTCTTTTCAGCACACTCTCTGGCACTCATCTGAAGCAACTTAGTATCTTTTCATCCTGACCTCTGTCCCCTCTGTCTCACATTTCTTACTCTTATACTTCAGTCT
Source organism: Spilogale gracilis (assembly GCA_004023965.1). NCBI lineage: Eukaryota > Metazoa > Chordata > Mammalia > Carnivora > Mephitidae > Spilogale > Spilogale gracilis. The sequence continues at coordinate 53,772 of PITA01005737.1, read as the reverse complement.
TCTTAGATTCAACAGTCCATCATTATAATCATTCCCTCACCCATCTATCCTTTGAAACCCCAATTTTAGCATTATATGAATGCCAAACTACTCCACACCTCTCTCTTCACAGTTGAATACAGCTGAAAAAACACACAACCATGCTGACATATCTCATCTTAAATCTGTGCCCAGTAATTCAAGGGGACACTTTCCTTGGCCATTTCCTTCCACCACTCTTTTGAACAAATGTTAAAAAAAACACCTAAATCTCCTCTCCCATCTCTCTTCACTTTCAGCTGGTAACCTTATCTTCTACTTCATTGAGAAAACCAGTGAGAACATTCACATGTTCCTTCTATCACAGCTATAAAACCAATTTTGTCAGTTCTAATGAACTCTGCCATCTTACTATCTATACAAACTTTCTGTGCCTCTATCAAGGGCCAAGCCCGCCATGTTCCATCTCACCAACTCAAGAACATGACTTCAGCCATTTTATTTTTCCTTTTTTTTTTTTTTACTATTGGAGGATTCCTTTCCCCCCCTAATTTAATCATTCAACACACAAAAACTCTTCTATTGAAAAATATTGTTTATCCTTTTTAAAAATGTTTATCTCTCAAGCTCCTTTAGCTACTGAACTTTTTTTATGCAGCAGTTAGAGACTTGAAGATTTTCATATGCCCAGTTCTCTCTCCTATAGGCATTTCCTCTTGTCAATCTACCAAAGCAAAACTAAATGATTGTTTCTCAGCTTCATCCATCTGTACTCAACTTTGTAAATTCAACTTTGTATGTTGGTACTGGGACTCTGCAAGCTACACTTTTGTTTTGCCTGATGACTCCCTATACAATCTGACAATATGTGTCACTAGGGAGACACTGCAAGCCTAGAGGGTGAAGAAAGGACTTGTTCTTCCTGTTTGTTATTGTGGGTTTCCCATCTGCCACTTCTTGGGGGGGTGAGTGCAACATTCAAGCCATGATTTTTCAGTCTGGTAATGACAGTTCCTTACTCTATTTCACATGGTCCCATTCATTTTGCATTGTCTCCAACACTTGTAAATTAGCTTCATCGTGCCCCCACCCTGAAGCACCAGCACTAGCCAGCTGGATTCTCCTTCTCAGAGGCAAGGCCAAGTCTGAAGTAAGGTAAATGTAGACCTAGGACACAAAAACATTTGGGAACTCCCAAATGTTCCTTGAGAGGAACTCCCTCTCAAGGCTGTCCATTTGCCAATTAGGGACCTGACCCAGATAGGGTAGACTTGCAAGGGCTGAACAGTCAACACTCTCTGTAAACACTTTGAGTTGGTTGCCTTTATTATTAGGTCATACGTATGATTCCGAGCTTTCCTGCCCTCCAGCTATAGGAAATCACAGCTACTTTTTTGCTCTTGAGGAAGTCCTTCCACATTCACACTTGGTTTCAGACTTCCACTGTGGTTTTTTCCCCAGTACTTGAATGGCACTCAGGAAGAGCCATTCGATTTCCTTTTCCTGATAATTACTGCAAACTCTGAACATCTCTATAATCTGAGATACTGTATCAACAACTGCATTCCCTTCTTCTGATATTCCATCCTAGTGAATGTCATCACTGTACTTTGATAGCACGCCAGAGGTATCACTTCTGCACCTATCATTAGTGACAGGACTCCTAAAGTCAGTTAGCTGGGCAGTGATCCAATTTCAAAATCCACTTTACAGTCAGATTCCTAGGACCACACTTGACACCATCTAAGATTAAATTTACTAAAATCACTCTGAAATAGAAATTTACCTACAAGACAGAAATTTGGGAAGCAGCGTTGGGAGCCAATACTTGTGAGGGAATAAGGAAAGTAGGATTGGCCCGGGGGAGGAACTGACTTCAAGAAATCTTAGTTGACCCCAGGGGGAGCATAGAAATTAGAATGCTTGTTTCAGTGTTGCACCCTGAGTGGAGAGGCTGGACAACCAGCACCTACCAGTGCTTGGTTATAGGCTACCCCCTTGTGGAAGGGTCATGACTGGCAATGCAACCCACTTTAGTTGAGGTCAAATGCAAAAAAGGGACTCAGCTCAGATACATCATCAATCAAGTCTCCCAGCAGTCGGGGGAATGAGTTCCTCTGTTCCAGTGGGGAGACCTGGGCAGTTCACTACATCTGCTGCAATTAATAAATATTATATATGACATAATCACTTTCCGCTTGTAAATATTTTAGACTTATTAATGACAAATGTTTATGACTCCATAACTATGCCATTCAATTTGCAGAAATGCATAGTCACAAAGCATGTTTATGTAAACCCATGTGAAAAATAATTGGCTAATTAATAAATGATGCATTCATATATATGAACATGTATTTTATATATAGGCTAATATTTAATGTTTCTCCCTTGGAAGTTTTAGTAACCAGGAAAGAGAACCCTTATCAGAATGACTTGTCTTTGTCTGAAAATGAATCACAAATAATTTGTAAATGCCACTCCAACTCTTCTATTTATTTATATTTCATTAATGTCATTTCTTCCTATGACTATGGACAACGAAGAGACTTTGTTCACTCTGGGTTACTGAATAGAAAATATTCTTAACTAAATTTTTATTTGTGTGGTAACAGCATACTATTGAATGTCTATCTATTCAGGGGTATCTTTAGAAAGTAATTAAGTAAGATTATTAAATAAATATTGGAATTCAGGAATTCAAAAAGAGATGAATTTACACAAAACAAATATTTAGAGCTATGAGAAATACATAATCCATAGTATTAACTGACAATAGATGTGATTTTTTGATGTTTAACAAGATATTATGATTCTAATATATTCAAAAATATTTACAACAGAATACTTGTTCTATTTAAGAATCCTCATAACAACAAGTATAAGCATATAGTAAAAATGTGAATACATAAAGCACCATAAGTACACCAATCAGTCTTCTACTGTGCATTCACAGGGCTTATTTAAAGGATAATATGCAAATCAGAGAAAAGGCAAGCTTTAGGAATTACTTTGGCATCATTAACCACATCATTTGCACACTGAATCACACCATCATGGAAGAAGAGGATATACTGTCAATGTCCACCTGTTTTCAAAGCTTTCACACATTTTGTGGGGGTGTTAAAACATTATGTTTTCAGAAGATAACTGCAGCAAAGAGCTGAAAAGGATAAGCAAGCATTTTTTGGTATATGCTTTTGTAGTACGTAATAATAGGAAATGGTAACAAAAAAACTCAGTGTTTTTCTCAGGTATTTTTGATTAATTAATTCACTCAAGCAATAAGTAAATATTTCTTCAGTATTTTCCTTTTGCCACACATCCTTCTAGGTATGAGGGTACAGCAATAAACAAAAATGAGTAAGGATCCCTATCTCATAGAGTTGAAGATATTTTTGCAATTTCTCTTCAGTTACATCTGGATGGCTTAATAAAAGAATATTATCTTAAAATGGGAAAACCTAAGCAGGCTAAACTTAACCCTAAAAGTTCCAAAGTTTAAATAAACCCTGTGGGTGAAAAAGTCCTGGTAATTTCTATGAATATGGATTTGGTCCTGCTCTCATACCCTTGCAACTCACTGAATCTAGTTAATTCCTACACATTATGTCGCTCTCAACCCAAAAGCTTTTCCAGCAACGCAGTGACTTCACACTAGTTCAAGTTCCTTTGCAAAATGCTTTCTTACATTTGATACTAATCCTATAGAGCCATGGTAAAGCTTGCACTCATTAAGCTGCATGATTATTTAAGTGTTATCTGTCTCCACTAGTGGAATGGGACTCCATGAAATCTTGAGCAGTATCTGACTTGTTCACTACTTTAACCCAGGGCCTGGAATATAGTACAAAGCCCATTGGTATTCAACAGATATTATTAACTAAGCTAATAAGTAAGTTAACTAACAAATTCTCTAATACTCATATCTTTTTTTTAAAGATTTTATTTATTTATTTGAGAGAGAGAGAGATCACAAGTAGTCAGAGAGACAGGAGGAAGCAGGCTTCCTACTGAGCAGAGAGCCCGATGCGGGCCTGGATCCCAGGACTCTGAGATCATGACCTGAGCCAAAGGCAGAGGCTTTAACCCACTCAGCCACCCAGGCACCCTCTAATACTCACATCTTTAATATATGAGACATGACTTGGTAAAATAAACTTTGAGAAAGAAAAACTTTATCTTCAAGATTCCACATTCTTATTCTCGCCATCCTTTTTTACTCTATTCCTCCTTTTTTCTCCCCAGGTACCAGGCCCCATCACTTCCACATTTCCTTGGCATTTGATGGACTGTTGCTTAATCAAAATGTGGTCTCAAGAAAAGTTCCTAAAATCATTCAATTACGTTATAAATTTATGTATAAGCTTTAAGGATTATAACTGACAAGGGCAAATTTTGTGTTAGGCTAGAGAAATTTATTTAAGTTTGCTAAGTCACAGGTTTAGTATTTAGAGGTTAATATTCAGGATCAGAAAGCAATGAGGTTTTGATTTTATTTAGTAAAAATTGAGTAAAGGGTCATTGTAGTTAAAATTGGCAATTTACCTGCTATTAAAGTCATCCTTGGAAATGAGGACTTGGCTTTTCTTATATGCAGTATCATGTTTCCTTCTTTCCACTTACAATTTTTTTTAAAACTGACTATACATATTCCCTAAAAACACTGAAAAACATAAAAATTCTTAAAGCATGAAATAAAAAACTTCACTTCCTCTAAAAGGCTCTTTCTTTCCTTATTCTAGAAAAGTTATTTATAAAACAAAAGCATAAAGAACTGTGTTGTGATGGGAAGCAGGATAATAACAGTGGTGAAGTGCAGAGACTGACTGGCTCCACATCCTAACTGGACCAGCCCCTATTTTGCACTATGTTGCTTAACCTGTGTGCCACATATTTTTAATTTCTAAAATGGAGAAAATAATCTTCCATAATGTTATTATGAGAATTAAATGTTAGTATATATAAAATTCCTCATTAAAAATCTCAGCATAAAATAACCAAAGATAATAACCAATAAACAGAATAAACTTGAAGTCTCATAATTCCTCTGAAGGGTGAGTCAACCAGCTGTGATATTTATTGTGTCTCTTGTGATGAGGTATATAAAAAAATTAGAGCAGAACCGAAGAGAAGTGTCTCTGCATTTGAGAATCTTAAGAAGAGAAAAAATAAAAACTGTAATTCATGTCATACTAATACACACAATAGATATGTCAACATAAAGATGCAGACATGGTTTTATACTTTATTGAGATATAATTTACATATCAGAATTGAAACACTATAAGTATACAATTCAGTAAGTTAGTAAATTTAAAATTGTATAATCTTTACCACCATCCAGTCATATTCCATCATTCCAAAAAAGTTAAGTCAATCCACAGTCCCATCCCCAGCCTTTTTTTTTTTTTTTTAATTTTAAAACTTTAATGGAGTTCAAATCAGTGGGCCAGGTTCCTATCCCCAGTTTTCGCAACGAATAATTCAGTTGCTATCTCTATAGATTTGGCTTTTTCTTTTAAGATGTTATTTATTTATTTGACAGAGAAAAACACAGCCAGAGAGGGAACACAAGCAGGAGAGGGAGAAGAAGGTTTCTTTCTGAGCAGGAAGCCCGATGTGGGGCTCGATGTGGCGCTCCATCCTGGAACTCTGGGATCCTGATCCTGAGCTGAAGGCAGACACTTAACCACTGAGCCACCCAGGTGGCCCTCTACAAATTTGACTTTTATGAGGACGTCATATGAATGGAATCATACCATGTAGCCTTTCAGGCCTAAATTCCCTCATTTAGGACCAATATTTTTATTCTATAAAATATGTTTATAATGTATTAAAACTTTTAATATATATTAAAGCTTTGTTTTGCAAGTATTTCTTCATCTAAGACATGCTTTTCATTTTCTTAATGGTTTTTCTTCTGAAGCACAATTTTTTAAAATTATCATGAAGCCTAATTTATCATTTTTCTTCTATTGATTAGTGTTTTTTTGTGTCACATCTAAAAATAATCTAACCCAGAATAATAAAGATTTTCTCCTAGTTTTATGCTCAAAGTTTTATAATTTAGGCTCTTGTATTTAGTGTTATACCCCAGTTTGAGTTAAATTCTGTGTTTGGTGAAAAGACTGTCTTTTCACCTATTGAACTGTCTTGTCTCCTTTTTTTGAAAATAAATTGATCATAAATGTAAGAGTTTATTTTGGACTCTCAATTCTGTTCCATTTATTTGAGTCTATTCATTAGTACCATAGTGTTTATTTATTGTAGTATATTATAAGTTTTAAAATAGGAAAGTTTATGTTCCCAACATCTGTTCTTTTTTAGAATGGTTTTGGCTATTCTGGGGCCTTTGCATTTTTCCCATAAATTTTAGGACGAGCTTACCATTTTCTACCAAAAACAAGCAAACAAACAAGTAATCCTGCTGAGATTTTTTTTTTTTTACTACACAGAATCTATAAATCAATTTGGAAAAAACTGCCATGATAACAGTATTGTCTTTCAATTAATAAACTGGAATTTATATCCATTTTTTAGACCTTCCTCAATTCCACTGGCAATATTTTAGTTCGTATTATACATGTTTTATACTTTTGCTAAATTTATCCATTATCTAGTTCATTTTGATGGTATTTTAAATGGAATTCTTTCCTTAATTTTATTTGTAGATTGTTCATTGAATGTATATATTCATTTTTTTTGAGAGAGAGAGAAAGAGGGATGAGCAGAGAAAGAGGGAAAGAGAGAATCTTAAGCAAGCTCCATGCTCAATGTGGAACCTGATGAAGATCTGATGCCATGACTCCTGAAATCATGACCTGAGCAGAAATCAAGTCAGATGCTCAACTGACTGAGCCATCTAGGCACCCCGTATGTTCTTTTTTACATTGACATTTTTATCTTGAAAACTTACTGAAACTATTAGTTATATTATAATTTTACTGTGAATTATTTAGGATTATCTACATATAGAATTTTGCGATTTGTACACAAGACAATTTTATTTCTTCCTCGATAATCTAGAATCCTTCCACTTCTTTTTTCTTGCCTGACTGCACTGGAGAGGACCTATTAGCATTGTTGAACAGAAATGACAACAGTGGACATCATTATCTTATTCCCGATCTTAGGGGAAAGACATTTAAATCTTTGATCATTACTTGTGTTAGCTGTAAATTTCTGTAGACTTCCTATATCAGACTAAAAAAGTTCCATTCTATTTACATTTAATTTTGTTGAAAATTTTTATCAAGAATAGACACTAAATTTCATCAAATGATTTTCTATATCTATTACGATGATTATGTTTTTTGTCCTTTATTCCCTTAATATGGTAAATACATAAATTGATTTTTAGATGTTAAACCAATCCTGCATCTCAGGGGTAAATCTCTTTTTATCATATTATATAATTATTTTTATATGCTACTAGATTTAGTTTAAAAATATTTTGTTGAGTGTTTTTTCATCTACATTCTTGAGGGATATTGTTTGACTTTTCTTGCGACATGTTTGTGGTATCAAGGTAATACTGGTCTCATACATTAAATAGTTTTCACTCTCTTCTAAATTCTGAGTTTCCAAAGTATTGGTGCTATTTGTTTTTTAAAATTTTGATAGTATTCATAAAAGCATATTGTCCTGTATTTTTCTTTGTGTGGTGATTTTTAATTCCTTTTCAATTCCTTTAATTGTTATAGGCCTGTTCCAATTTCCTATTCTTTGAGTTAGTTTTAATAATTTGAAGCTTTCTAGGAATTTATTCACTTTATGTATGTTTACTAAGGGAGACAGGATTTTTTGCTGATTTTAATGTTGGCCTGGGAAATTCTTACATATAGTATTGCTATTATTTTTTATTCGTTATAATATCCTTGCCCTGTGTACCTTTCTTAGGCTTTGTCATTCAGACCCAGGTGTGATATTTAGGAAAAGAAAGAGGTTCAGGGACAGAAAGGACAGGTTAGGGAAGTTAGATGAGAGCATAGGATTTAGGATTAAATAATTATACAAATTGGCAATAAATGCTATTTTTAAAAATTTTTGAAGTATTTCTATAAAAACAGCTAAACTAGACAACATTTCTTGCTTTTAAAAAATTTCTTCGATAACTAGAATGACTGCATTTAAGCGGAGGTTAGCAAGGCAGGTCTTGATGGTAGGAAAGAGTCTCAAAGATAATTATCTGTCTACAAAGATAAAAGGAGATGAAAGAACTGTTCTGATTAGTGGTCTCCAAAAAGGCTTTAGAAATGACTCATAGATAAAAAAGAAAGATAACCTTATGCAAGTCATCAACTGGAGGACTTCAACGGAATCCCTGGAATTAAAGCAATGATAAATACATTCTCAGAAAGAAGGCTGAGGATGAGAAGAAAAATATTCAGATGGAGGCAAACAGGAAATCAAGACCATGCTTTTTTCTTTGTGTCTGTGGCATAACTTTTACTACAACTGAGACTCTGGATATTGGTTAAGGAAAGTAGTGTTTTCTCAAATGAGAGAAAAGATAACAAATATCACCCTTGTGTGTTACTCAACTTTTTAGCCTAGTCTGATCTGTACTGTATTTTGTTGTTATTTAAATCTTACAATGACAAATCTTTTTCTTTAAAGTCCCTTTTTCCTCTTTTCCAGTGTCAGAGATTTGGAGCACGGCCCAACTGTATAAATATGAAACCTCAGTAAGGGTTTACTTATAAAAGTTTTTTTGCTTTAAAACTAATCTTCTTAATGGAGAAATCACAAAAGAAAAACTAATAGAATTCATACTTACCATGTAAATAAAGTTTAAAAAATTTAAACTATAGACAATATTAAAAGACAAAAACAGACTGGGAAAGATTTGCAGCAAAAAGCCTACGTATGCAGACTTAAGAGTATAATCTTAATGTACACAAATTTAGGAAAAATACAAATGCAACTATAAAAAATAAAGAAAACAAACTACCAAAACTGAATCAAAAAAACAATAACTTGAAAAATCATTAGACATCTGTAACAATTAAAGCAATAGAAGTTGATAATTTTACTTGCCAAACTGGCACAAATTTGATAAATAATGATGTGATAGGAAAGACAATGACATATATTACAGGAGTAGGAATGTTTATTCTAATAACCTTTCTACACTGAGATACATAGATATCAGGAGCCTTTAAACATAGAGACAGCCTTATTCTTTGAAAGCCATTAATTTCACTTATAATAAGTTAACCTAAGTAAATTTAAGATGCATGCTCAAAATTTACAGGCACAGATTTCCTTCCTGGAGTATTCAGGGGCACCTGGGTGGCTTAGTTGGTTAGGTGGCTGCCTTCGGCTCAGGTCGTGATCCAGGAGACCCAGGATTGAGCCCCGCATCAGGCTCCCTGCTCAGTGGGAAGCCTGCTTCTCCCTCTCTCATTCCCCCCTACTTGTGTGCCCTCTCTAGCTGTGTTTCTCTCTGTCAAATAAAAAAATGAAATCTTAAAAAATAAATGAATAAATAAATAATGATAAAATAGAAACGTAAAATATGAAACAGAAAATTAGAATAAGGCAATAAAATTAATTCAGGGTCCTTCAACAATATATATATTACTACATTTTAAAAAGATAAACAACAGGGGCGTCTAGGTGACCTAGTGGATTAAGCGTCTGACTCTTGATTATAGCCTGGGTTGGGATCTCAGAGATTTGAAATCAAGCCCTGTGGTGGGTTCAAGGCTGGGGGTGGAGCCTGCTTAGGATTCTTGCTCTTCCTCTGCCCTTCCCAGCTCGCTCTCCCTCTCTCTCTGAAAAAATATTTTTAAATAAATAAAATTGTATAAAACAATCAGCCATCATTTTTATAGAATTTCACAAACAGTACTCTATAGTAAATCATAATTTAGTTTTGGATAGACCAGTGTTTAATTTGAAGCAAGTTACATATGAAAATTTGAACTTCTAGTCTTTAGAAGAAAAGCACCACAATCCAAAAAGATTTGGTATTTTTTGTGAATCCATCATATTCCCAGAACCATACTGCAAAAAGTACAAAAGAAGTGAAAAATAACTTCTGTGATTTCAAGAAAATGTTGATTAGACAACAGAATAAGAATTAATGACTAGCAATGACTATGAGTGAGAAAGGGCTCTGTGTCATCGGGTAAAGCTTTCCACTACATCTTTACAACTAAAGGTGGAAAAAAATAATCATTTACACAGGATGAGGGTAAGGAAGCTGGGAAGGCACCCTGGGAGTTATAAAAATCTCTAGTACTGATTTTTTTACTTGATTCATTACTTGAGGTTAAAAAAAATAAATTTTTGAGGATATATTTTGTTAGTCATATTCACCTTAACATAAATTAATCCATCCCTCACTTTCCTATTATATGAGAAACTCAGAAAGTTATGAAAAAAAGGATAATTATGGAAAAGTTCATGGAAAAATATAATAAAATTGGCAAAACAAATATCATCTACTGAATGATTTTATTTCAGGCCAAAACTGACCTCTCAAATCTACTTAATAATATAAATAAAACCCTTTAAAATAATTTTCTTTAGAAGATTCTGAATTTGAAGAGCTGGTGCAATCATTTCAAAACTATCTTATGCCTAGGGAGTCATAAGGCTACCTGCTGAGTCATGGCAATGAGGCATCACCACATGAAGTTTAAAAAGACTGATTCTTTTTATGATTTTTTTTTAAAATATCACAACTTTCAAAAGAATGTTTTCATAATGTTGACAGGTGTGCTGTGATTACCCATCAGGCCAGGAGCTGCACATAAAAAGGGTTTTATTTTCTCTGCATGGTTAAGAAACCTGGTCACGAAAATTTCCATTCCGCTTACAAAATAAATGTTAATTAGCAGATTTGATTTATTAAACTTCCAAGAATGACTGGCAGTGGAATGAGTGGAAAAGATATGAAGAGGAATATAAAGTTTCATTGTTTAAGGGGATGGTCAGCCAAGTCAATAAAAATAACTGGTTCAAGACACAGCATGGCAGCATGGAAAAAACATGGGCTTTTGGATGAAAGAGTTATGAGCTTGAATCTTCTTTTGTAAGATACTGGTTTTATAAGTTTGAACAAGTTACTTAGTTTCTCTGTGACCCATTTTTTTTTCATGTTAACTCTGAAAGAAGTAATAATACATGACTTGTGGAATTCTTACTGAAGAATACATGTAAATACATAACCCCAACTCGTCCTCTTAATGTAATAAGGACACTTATTCGGTGGTATCCATTTGCTGTCCTCTAACCTTCTAAGTTCTTTTTTAGAGATAAAAGAGTTAGTCTTCTTTATAGCTACTGCAAAAGCCGTAATCGTTTTGAGGTCAGAGAACAAAAATTGGATGGAAAATGGTGGTCATTTGGGAGGTGGATTAGCTAACGAGACCAAAGCCAGTACCTGAAACAGGCATGAAGCAGAGCCCTGATAAGCAGGGTAAACAGATGAATCAGAACAGAAAACTGGCAACAGGGTGGAATGCACCACAGATTTTATGGATCAAAAAATTCTCACAGTGACTGAGGAATATGTTGTTTACCTGGAATATATGGGAAAGAAAGAAAATTCTAGATAAGGAAATGAAAGAGAATATGGGGACAAATCCTAAGCCAAGTGTTCTTCACGACAATTCATGTGACATGAATTCTAGAGAAAAACAGAAAGTCAAGATTTCTAAGGCCATCTCTGAGGACATATGAAACCCACACTTATTCCTTCAGGCAGTTTCTGAGGTTTTATGTTATTGCCTCAAGGGAAGACTTTGCAATCTAAATTTCTTAATTTCTTGAAAACTGCCATTATCAGTTAGAATTTGAAAGTCAAAAGTTACATTTTGTTAGAACTCTGTAAGTGAATGTGTGTGTGAAATTTGCTCTATTCTCCTCATTGGGGAAAAAAAACTGGGTCAGAAATTTCTAACCTTTCCAAATGAATCATATATGAGGTCAAGGAAATGATATAGATTTTTCCAAAGATCATTTCAGAAATTGAAAAATAAATCAGGACAAGTCTCCTTCTTTCTGGAGCTGTTTATGGAGCAAATATTAGGTAAAAGGGTTTGCCTTTTTACCTTATTTATCAGTTTATGTATCTCTCATTTTCAATTTTAACTAACTGTAGTCATTAAGATAATTTAGTTAAATAAGGTTGTTGGATAACATAAGAAGCTCTCAATTTTCATCACACCATTTCTTCCTCATTCTATCCATGCTCAAAAGCCCTAGTTGTCCAAACGGGAAAAAATCCAAAGAACACTATGAGAAAATATTTGAAATATTCCACTTTATTCTGAATTTTTATATAAATATTGATGAAATATTAAAGCAGAGCACAGTTGAAATTGAGATGCCGAATTAACATATTTTCCCTTACAAATGTGAAAAAGTCTTCACTGCTAATTAAATTAGAAAACACTTATTTGAAGATTTAATGCCAAGTATATTTAAACATATTTGGACTCTTCACTTGTCATATTCATAAAGGAAAAAAACTAAGTACTTAAAATGTGGATTTCAAAAATCAGAACATATTTCATAATTAAATACCCAAAGGGGAATGCTGTGAAATTACACTTAGTACAGCTTAGATGCAAGTATGTGGGACTATCCGGGTATTTTTAGTACATTTTATACTCATCCACTAGCTTCACTATCATGTACTTCTTCTCCCTAGAACATATAAATTAGGAAAATAATTATCCAGGTAGTATTTGGAAAACCATCTTTGACACTTCTAAAGAAACTTGCATAACTTGGTATTTACATTGGACTTGGATTCTCTCTCTTTCAATGCATAGTTACTACTTTTTAATTGTTCTGGCAAGCTTTCAAAAATAGTAGCTGTCAGATTATATTAGTTTTCTACTGCTGCCACAACAAATGTCACAGAACGGGTGGTTTAACCACAGAAATTTATTTTCCTACAATTCTGGAGGCTAGAAGTCCAAGATCAAGGTGTCAGCAGACTGTGGTTCTCCTGAGACCTCTCTGCTTGTCTTCTAGATGACCGCTTCTCTCTGTATCCTCACATGGCCTTTTTTCTGTGTTCATATCCCTGCTGTCTCTGTGTGTCTACATTTCTGTTTCCTATAAGGACACCAGTAAGATTGGAGTGGGAACCTCCCTGATAGCCTCATTTTAACTTAATCCCTCTTTAAAAGCCCTATTTCAGAACATAGTCACATTTTGAGATACTGTAGGTTCAGGCTTCAACATACGAATTTTCAGGGAATACAATTCACCCTAGATCTTTAGAAATACATAGTTTGCAAGCAGAATTACTTTGGAAAACTTTACTCAAAGGTAAACAACTTCAGAGCAAAAAAAAAGTCAAATATTCGTGTGACCTCTTTACTTGAAAGTTGTCTGTAGCTGGAGGGAAACAATTATCTTCAAAACAAACGTCAATCATAACCACAAATACCACCTAAAGAAGAAATAGAATTCAGGAGAGTGTTAGTGTAGTAAAGTCTAGTAAGTTACAAGGTAATTCTCTTTGAATATTAAAGGCAAAACTCTTTCCTCACCCATTGTCTAAAAATAGAAAAACAAAGATAAATGCACAATATTGTGAATTGCAAAGTTATTGGTGTTGAGGGATTGTTCATTGGAAATATAAAAGACACTAAAGAGGAGGGGAAAAAATGATTGGTGGAAAACAATGAATCCACACAGCAAGGTATTATCAGAAGGATACCATCATTAGACTCTCTTGATAAGAAAAGAACAAACGCAATTCTAAGAAGAATGGCATCTGATGCCAAATATAAAGTTGTTTCCTTATGTACAATGCAATTACTCTCTACTTCTGCCAAACCTGTAGTAAATCTTGTAAATTTCCACTACACATACTACATGTGATAAATTGGCAAATCAAGAGAAGGGAAGCAGATGTACATACAGTACACCATAAAGTGTAATGTTGAAAAGAAATATTAACTTGGATGTCAGCTATGAAGAGATTTATGATAAATTAAAATAATGATGATGATAATGATGATGATGGTGATGATGATAATGTGATGCTATAAGCCCTTTCAAATATCTGTGGAAATACTTGAGATGGGATTGGGATCATATTTTGTGAGATGAAGCAAAGCCATATTAGTAATTTTACTAATGTGGCCTTAGATGATTCAGTGGCTTAGAGGCATGTGTGTTATATCATTTCATCACAGAAAACAAGCCATGGTGTTCTATAATGAGATCTCCAAAATATAAATTTCTTTCTTCTTTCTCCATCTCTGGACCGTTAGTAGGCCTTCCTTTTTCATGAGAAATTTGATTGTCCTTATTGGACATATGTTCCCTTCCATTCAAGACCTAATTTTTTCACTAAATAGTACATTTAGGAAAAGATTTTGAACTTTAATCAATTTTAGTCACCTTAAAACTTTTTAGAATTAAATGGGTTAATATCTTAAAAATATATAATAAATGTCGAGGCTAAAGGAAGTGAAGAATTTAATACTATCATCTATCATAGGTATCTTAACACTTTATATTCTCTTATTAGTTTTCTTTCCAATAACAACAACTAGTTGAAGCAATGTCCACCAAAAAGTGGGACACAAAATTTATAAGAAAGAAGTCTGATAGAGAGTGGGGAGGGAGGGGCACCTGGGCAACTCAGTTGCTTAAGCGTCCAATTCTTGATTTCGACTCGGGTCAAGATCTCAGGGTTGTGAGATCGAGCCCTGCCCTAGGCTCTGTGCTGGGCGTGGAGCTTGCTTAAGATTCTCTCTCTGCCTCTGCACCCCACCCAAGTGTTTTTTATTTTTTTTTTAATAAAAAAGAAAGAGGGGAAAAAGCACATTAGGTCAGGAACTGGAAGTGGATTGTACAAACCCTTATACCTTTATCTAATCAGTTCTCCTAAATTCCATTCACATTTTTATTTATTTCTTAATTAAGTCAGAACAAGTGCCACCAGAAAATAGTTTTGGCAAATTTAAAGTGGTAAAAATAAACCACACAAAGTGACTCTATATTTTCAATTCCAGCATTAAATTACCTAGCTGACTTTCAGCTTAAAATTTGTTATGGACAGCCCTTTTCTACTCAGTCCACTGAAATGTGAACATATGTTATTTTGAAAAACCGATTAAATGTTTGACAGCACCACACAAAAATGATAGTCATCAAGTCAGAGCTATTGCCTGAGAAATTGTGAGAAGACTCATGGATGACTGAATACTACGGAAGACTCAGGAATGATGTATTCTTGCTCACAATGAAATTTTTGAAGGAAATCACCAAGTGCATGATGACTCCAGAAATACTGTTCTTGAGCTTTGCTATGGCGAAATCCACCTTTGAAAAACCATTGGTACTTAATAATAAAAGCCTCCTCCCTCACATGGGGTCTAAGGATGACACATGTTACACATAAGTCTAGTTGATGAGCAAAGGATATATTGTATTTCTACTAATTATAATTGTGCATCTCATAAATTTGGAGCAATTGTTCTAACATTGTATGCATGTAATGACTCAAAGTTCACTCTTATAATCAAAGCATAAGCTTAAGCTTAAATTTTCTAAAGCCTATAATTTTATAAATATGTGTAATACCCAAATTTGTAAGATAAAAACTCTCTTCAATTCGTTACAAATAGGTAATTTTCTAATTCAAAGAATAATAAAAACTCACTTCAAATCTTTTCAGCTAAGTAGTAAAATGATTACAACTGTTGACTTTTTTTTTTATTTTTCAGGTAAACAGAGTAATTGCTCATAGTAGATACAGTCAAAGGAAGAAGCAATGTGAACAAAACAGACACAAAACCATAACAAAACAGGGAGTCAAAGAAAACTTAAAGAAATTAAAATAAAATAATCTTGGAATAACTGAGTTTAAGGCTTCATTTAATATCTGTATATATGTGTTCACTGAAGTTTTAAATAAATATTACTTGTAGATATAAGGATCATAGGTCATTTCTAATTTTTCTTCATACTCCCTTATTTTCAATTTTTCAATAATAAAATTGTACTGGTTTTAAATCAGAAAAAATTACTCAAAAGAAAATTAATCTTATTTATTAATAAAATGAATAGTGGATTATGTATAATTTTAGAAAAGTGAATCAATCTCTTTATTCTTTAGTTTTCCTTTTTACTTTTATACACAAAAATATTGACATTAAATATAAAAAATGAAAAGAAATTTAGTTGTTGACATTTCTCTATCTTTAAAACAGGAAACTCAGGCAGAATGTACAACAACCCTCACTTAGCCTCACTCCCCCCTCAAAACACACACAACCATATATCAAGGCATGTTAAATGAACGAGAAGAGAAGCAGCTGATGACTGATACTGTACTCAATACACAGATGAGAACAGCAGGTGAAGCCGTGTTTTCGTTTGAAAGAAGCATCCTCTTCCAAGTTTCACTGGTTTGAATAACTGTGGTACTCCTTTCTAATTATAGGGTAGTTCATTTAATACACTGTAATTTTTATTGTATAATAAATAAACAATAAATTCTTTCTAAAATAGTTTGTATTCTAGGGGCGCCTGAGTGGCTCAGTCATTAAGCGTCTGCCTTCAGCTCCGGTTATGATCCCAGGCTTCTGGGATCAAGCCCCACATTGGGCTCCCTGTTCCATGAGAAGCCTGCTTCCCCCCTCCAACTCCCTCTGCTTGTGTTCCTGCTCTTGCTGTCTCTCTCTCTCTCTTTGTTAAATAAATAAATAAATAAATAAATAAATAAATAAATTAATTAATTAATTAATTAAATAAAATCTTTAAAAAAAAAGACCTGGGGGGCTAGTGGCCAGGTAGAAGGAACCATATACACAAATGCTTCAAGAAGGAACAAGCTTAGCTTCACCTTGGGTCTCATGTATTTAATAGCAACTCTTTGAAGTAGGTACTATTAAGATTCCTTTCAACACATGAGGAAAGAAAGGATCAAAGGGGCTAAATTATTCAAGAAGATCTCATGGCTAGAAAATATTAAAACCCAGATTTATACACAGGTAATCTGATTCCAGAATTCAAACTGAGAATCTACCAACAAATTATGTCATTTATGTGAACATATGATTCCAATAGCTGGCCTATGATTCTATAGTCCTTAATATTAAACTACAAAAATCAGTTAAAACATAAAAAAATAATTTCTTAAGATCTGCAAGTTTTTAAAATCTCAGAGCCAGATTCAAATATGGATTATTTTTAAACCAATTAGTATAAAAGGCAAATTATACACACCTTTATACTATTCTGTTAAAAATTAAACAACAGACTGATACTCAGATTTCCAGCCATTACTATTAAAAAGTGATCAACTGAGTAGTTTTCATAAAGCCAGAATAAGAATCCCAGGATATAAACTATAGTTTTTATCTACAGGTAGCCAATAAGTGGTTCCAGCAACAAGATTTAGAAAAATGCAGGAAGTTAAGCAACAAGCATGAAAATCAGCGTGTCCCACAAGAGAGCAAGGTACAATAAGAAAGCAATTATTTTAGAATCTATGACTTATTCACGCCCAGGCATGCCACGCCTACCTTCTCCACCCACATCCATACATCTACCCTGCCTTTATACTCCTCTCTACCTGTCTCTTCTGTTTTTCAAATATCTTGTTGTTTACCCTGGTTAACATCATAATAATCCTTCTTATCTTCTTTCTCTCTTCACTGCCTTTCTCTCCTTCCTTCTTTCTCATTTCTTGCAATATTCCCACTTAGCTATATAACTCATAATAGCCACTGGGGTCCAAAATAATAACTAAAATGTACCTTCATGGAAGCATGTGTACCTGTATTTATGTGAATGAGTATTTGTGATTGAAAATTTGTAATTGATATAACCCACTAAGAAATAAGAATTGTTGGCCTGTTAGTACTTTCCCTGTAAAGACTTCTTATTAAGCTCTTGCACTTATAAATAACATTTGTGATATCATGCAAAAGGGATACCATAGGGCAGATCATAATTTAAATCCTCAAGGGATAATAATAGCGTGCTGATAAAACAGGAATACCTTAAAGGGACTAAAGTAAAGTGTGAGATATGATCTAACAATGAATTAAAACAGACCAGTGCCTTTAATTTGCAAAACTACTCTTAAGAAAATGCAAAGGCAAGAAAATAGTTGTAAGAATAGAAAAGTTTTCATGTCTAGATAATGTCTATAGAATTTTCTCTCCACTCTCTTAGTTTTCTTTAACAAATGCTTCTTAAACTTTTATGAAAGGTCTATTACATCTCAGATGCAGAATCTGAGAGTGTACTAACCAGGCAGAAAGGGATAAAAATAAGGGAATATCTTCCTTAGAAAAAAGATTAGCAAGATAGGTCAGGGCCTCCAACCTCGGCAGTCAAAGGAAGTCTCCCAAAAGACAGGAATGATCTTAGCAAGGTGTTCCAGGTCTGAAAAGTATCCACCTGGGAAACTTCCAGAGAACCAGTAAGCTGGAAAAGAACAACAGAAAGCCGAGGCATAAACGTTACTGCTTAGTTTTCCCTTGTGTGTATCAGAAACTCTCAAAAGAAAAAGGAGTAAGCAAACAAAATCATTCTTGTCTTTTGGCTGATTAAATTTCAGAACCTGGATATCAGGGTATCAGGGTTTTCTTCTGGAGCCTTTTTTTTTTTTTTTAACATAAGCTTCACGCTGAACCTACGAACCTAAGATCAAGACCTGCGTGGAAATCAAGAGTGGGACCCTTAACTGACTGAGCCACACAGGCACTCCTGGAGTTCATTCTTAAAACACCTTTCTCCTCTATCTCTAATTGTTCTCTTACAGGACCCAGTGCTCCAGCTTAACTGATGTATCTATATTTGTCCTTAGAGGCAACATGATGACTGCTATATATTTACACTCTTCTCCCCAGACTTCTTTCCCTCCACACATCGCTTGTATACATCCCTTTCAGTGATCCTCTCATTATTCCTTCCTTCAAGACTGCAGATTCCTCAGGCTCTCCCCCTCTTCGAACTGCCTCTCAGTATGACTGTATGTATATCACATTTGACACAATTCCCTATTACTTTCTCTGTTTTTAATTCTATACTATGTATCCAGCATTTTCCCCAATAGGTATTCAATATTTAACAAATATTGGGTCAATTCTGCTTCTCTTCAAACTATATAGATCATCTATTCACTAAGAGAGTAAAATAAAGATCAAGAAGTCTTAATTCTTTCTTGGTTTCTTCAAAACAACTATCACTATGCCATTATAATGGTACATCTCTGAAGAATTCTTGCTGAATTAATTCTTTTAAAATGATGCTTATATGCATATGTTTTATGATCTTAGAAGCTTATTTATAACTGTATGTTTATGGAAAAAAGACAGCTATTAGTGTGCATTGGGTGGCTTTTCTTTTTCTTGCTTAACATTTCACCTTTTTGTAAGAAATTACAAAGAGGAATGTCTTTCTTTCCTGAGCTTCACCATGGGGAGATAATAGGTGCAAAAGTAAACTTACACTGCTTTTAGCATTGCTATTGTTAATATTGCTAGGAATCAAGTATTGCTATTCATTACACTCACTGGAAAACGCACTGGAGACTAAGTTTGCTTTACGTTATAGATACGTCATCTATTTTGAAACAATGCTTCAGTGCTTTTTTATACTATGCTCCTCAAGCCAAAATAGACTATTTTCTCCGCCCTGTAACTTCTATTTCAAACTTAAGATAATGGACGATTTGTGCTTTCCAGAACTTCAATAATAGAAAATTTGGCATGGCTTGACTGACCTTAAATAAAACCATCAGGCCAAACATTGGGTCATGAAATGGAAAAATAAGGAGGTAAAATGTCATACTTTCAAAGTCATCAGTTAAATGCATGCTAGACATACAATCAATACATGATGAAGGGCCAGTGTCAAATTGGGTGGGGTGTGTGTGTGTGTGTGTGTGTGTGTGTGTGTGTGTTTGTGTGTGTGTTGTATGTAGTCACATTTTATGCACATAAAAAGTAAGTCTTGAGAAGGAAATCATAAGATCCAGGGGCCAGGATAAGTAATGCAGAAATGGTCTTGCTGAATGGTACTCATTGGGAGCAGAACATTTAATAACCTTGTTTAAGATCTGATGAAGAGAATAAGAGAAAGCCTCCTGTTTCTGAGACTTTAAAACTGAAAAGAAATCATTATGATAATTTAGCATATACATTTTACTTTCTTAGTATTTTAAGTGAGTAAAATATTCCAAAGGTATGTAAAATGTATAAAGCAGGTTAGACACAGCTACTGCTGTGAAAGTGAAGGCAAGGAGAAATCACATTAACAGTCACTGGCATTTTATCCACTGGTTCATCTGGAAGCTGATATCTGTACTTTTAGGACAGGTACGTGCTGGTAGTTAGCCAAGGCATATGTCACGAAGTTAAGGTGTGATGTTGACGTAATCTAATCACCTGCAGAATTCTCAATTCTTTAAATCCTTAATTTTCACATTGAAAATAACAATAAGGAGTTCTACTCAGCAATAAGACAGCAAAGTTCCATATATTCTCACAACTATGTTGCTCCCTGTCTTAAATTAGATTTTGTCCTTACTTCAAATGTTTTGCTCTCTCATTCTTATTTCTCTAGGCTATCTGAGGACAAGCAGAATACCATCATTCTTTCTAAGACCTCAGCTCTCTTCTTTCTTTTCCTAGCTGGCCACCTTCCCACCACCACCACTGTGAACAATAACTTATTTGCAAGGACGAGCTGTGTTTCTGTTCCATGGATAACATGGCACTGATACAGGTGTTAGCTGGTCACTACGTTTGTAATAATCACTGGGTTAGTCATTCAGAGCAAAAGAATAAGAATTTTTGGAATCAAGTAGTTAGAGAATAGTGTTTGCTTGCATACAAATTTGTACATTGCATCCTGAAATCTAGTTTGGGGAGAAGGACTCAGAAAACATTATATTGTACAGAGAAATATGGCATTTTTATAGATGGAAGTACAAGTATTTAAAGATATCAATTCTTCCTTAACTGATCTCTAGATTCAAAATAATACCTGAAAGTTTCCCGAAAGGATATTTGAGAAATTTTATAAGTTGATTCTAAATTGTATGTAAAAGAGCAAAAACACAGATATAATTAACATGCCTTGAAGAAGAAAATCAAGACAGGTGAAACTACTCCACATTTACCAAGGCTTACTATAAGGCTCTGGCAACTAGGAGAGATGGTTGGGGTTTACAGAAAGAGAAATAATTAGTGGAACAAATAGAATAGTGATCCTAGAAACTTGATTTACAACAGAATGGTTACTGAAGTATCAAGCACTGACAAGGATGTAGAGCACTGGAAATGTTTATCCAGTATTCACACAACTATAAATTGGTATAATTGCTTTGGAAAACAGCTCAGCATTGTTTTGTAAAGCTGAAGATAAATATTCCTCGCAGCTCAGAAATTGCACTCCTAATCTTATAACCTGAATAAACTCATTCACAGGTGAACCAGAAATATACATGAATAGTCATGGTGGCATGGTTTATTATAAATCAAAACTACCTAAAACCTACATACTGTCCAATAGGACATAACCTTCAGTAGATATATCAGAAAAATGAATAAAACATAACTATGTGCAACAGTGTGAACAAATCATAGAGTGTTGAGTATCAAGAAAAAATGTGCAGAAGTCTTTTTATGCTGTGATACAACTTTTACAAACTTCAGAACTAAACACTTTATTGTTTAGGGACACGAACATATGTGGTAAAAATGATTTGCAAATGCAGGAGAAAAAAAGAACACAAAACTCTGGATAATAGCTGACTGGGGTGAGGGAATTAATAGTAAGAAGATGAAAGTATTATATACAATAGACTCTTCTACAAGTGTTTTATTATTATGCTTCATAACTTATTCAAATATTTGAATGTGTTATTGTATATTAAATAAAAATTTAAAAATCCAAAAGCAAAGCAATATATGCATCATCATTTAAATAAGAATATAAAATAAGGGACTCCTGGGTGGCTCAGTTGGTTAAGCGACTGCATTCAGCTCAGGTCATGATCCCGGAGACCCGGGATCGAGCCCTACATCAGGCTCCCTGCTTGGTGGGAAGCCTGCTTCTCCCTCTCTGCCCCCCCTGCTTGTGTTCCCTCTCTGGCTGTGTTTCTCTCTGTCAAATAAATAAATAAAATCTTAAAAAAATAAGAATATAAAATAAAGTTATGTATCAAAACACATAACACATTTGGAAAGATTCCCATCAAACTTATAATAATTTTTACCTCTAGAAAGGAGAATGGATTCAGAAAGAGTAACACTTTCTGGTGTACTTTTTTACATATTAAGAATGCATTTGTGCATTTTTGTTTCAATTATTTTTGAATATTAATAAAATGTACACCTGAAAACAATTTCCAAATAGAAATCTATACAGTTTATTTGGATTACAGGATAGAAAAAAGAAGTATTATACTCCAGGTTTGATTTATACTAAATAATACAAGATAGCTATAACTTTTTATATTTGCAAGTACAAGTTGGACTGTAGATTACAATGATTTATTCCATAAAGAGAGTGCAAGTAGTTCGAGACAATAAGACCTCAGATTCTTAGATTCTTCCTTTAATAGAATATGAAAAAACTAGAAGTCTAAGATTGTTGGGGCATGATTAAATATCTAGAAACTGCTGTTAAGATGTTCATCAAGTTATTTAAAAAATTTGAGAGAATATACTAATTGCCTGACATAGCTGAGCTATTTATTTATTTATTTATTTATTTATTTATTTATTTATTATTGTGTTATATTAGTCACCATAAAGTACATCATTAGTTTTTAATGTACTGTTCCATGATTCATGGTGTTATGTACTTGAGCTATTTAAAACACATTTCTCTGCATCAAAGGAAAGGGATCTCCTGACAAGGCCCCCCAAAAATTAAATTCTCTTTGTCTTCTTAATTCTGCTTTATTAAGAAATAAAGCCAAGAGTCAATACAGAGATCAAAACATTATCCTTATTCCTGAAAGGTGAAACAGTAGGGTGCGTTCTACTTATTTTAGCCAATATGGCTCATTAATATGTGAACAAAAGCTAACTTTCCCATTCAGCCCTGAGAATCCTAGCAAACATTCCCCAGAAGCAGCTGGGCTCCTGCAAGAACAATGAAATGACCTCATCCTCTGAAGAGTCCTGCTGAATCCACCTTCTCATATTTACCCCTTAGATAAGTCACTCCACCTCCAGAGGGGTTTGAAGGGTAAAAAAAAGGGTAAAAAAAGGGGAAAAAAAAGGGTAAAAAAAAAGGGTAAAAAAAGAAAAACAGGCACTGTATGGCTCAGCTGATTAAGTGTCTGCCTTTGGCTTAGGTCATGATCCCAGGATCCTGGGATCAAGTCCCATATCAGGCTCCCTGCTCAGCGGGTGTCTGCTTCTCCCTTTTATTCTCCCTCTGTGCTCTCTCCTTAATGAATAAATAAAATCTTAAAAAAATAAAAAAAATATATAAAAATAAAATACATATGTATTTTATGTATTTTATATGTACATATGTATGTATGTATTTTATTTTTATATATTTCATATTTTATATATATTTCATAAAAATATTTCATATTTTCATATATATCTATATGAAAAAGAGAAAAATAAGAAACGTCCATCCAGAAGGTGACAACTCTTCTTCTTCCCATCACTAACACAAAATCATACTCTAAGTTCCTCAAAGTATTATTCTTGGATGCATCTGCAAGATCTGAGAACAGGACAGAAATACAGATTTGTGGATCCATCCCAAGTCAGATTCTGAAGGTGGGTCCCAGAAGTCTGTGTTTTAACAAGCCTTCTGGTGATCTGAATATGCCTTAAGTTTGAGAATCTCATTATGTACACAAACTTCAATATTCTCTGCTTCAACAGGAAGACAAATGTGATACTATATCTAAAATATATATTTGATTAAATGAAAAGAATAATACACTGGGAAAAAAAGAGTCCAATATTAGAATCTTTTCCCCACTAACTTTTTCTTTTAAATTAGATCAAATACCCTGAGATTCCTGCTTTTACAGTGACAATGATAAGACTGAACCAAATGATTTCTATACTCTCTTCAAGCTCAAATTTTATGATTCTATTTAATCTCTGAAAGTGCAAAAATCATATTCAAACATGGTCTTAAATATTCTTTAACCATTTCCCTAACCCTGCCTTATGCATCCCTATTCTTTCAGTCATTCTTATTCAGCAAACATATATTTGATACCAATTTTGTGGAGTGAGGTAAGAAATACAAAGATGAATAAAATCCTGAGAGAATACACAAATCTATAAGATGGATTGCAAAATGAGTGTATTCCATGTAGAAAGAAGGGAAAGAAAGTGCCACTGAAACTTAGAAAATAGCTAGCCTAGCTATTTAGGTTATGGCTCAGTGGGTTAAAGCCTCTGCCCTTGACTCAGGTCATGATCTCAGGGTCCTGGGATCCAAGCCTGCATTGGGCTCTCTGCTCAGTGGGGAGCCTGGTTCATCCTCTCTGCCTGCCTCTCTGTCTACTTGTGATCTTTCTCTCAGATAAATAAATAAAATCTTTAAAAAAATTAGAGCACAGACATAATAATAACCAAAAAATAAAACTTGGTTGGTTGGTTAGTGCATTTTAGCGGTTTTGAAGGAAGGAGGTATTATGTAAGATTGTTGATGTTTTTGGAACTTTTATTCTTTGTGAATAATTACTATAGAGAAAAAAGCCTCACTTTTCATATAGTCTTATGAAAAACATACTCATTTACTCCTGCTGATGAATGCCTACCTGAAGAAAGTGAGCTACTGGCTCTGTCATGTCTCTTATTTTGCCAAGGAGGGATTTTAGTTGTGGCTTGCCCTCAAGACCAAGACCAATCTTCTTCTGCTGTCTGGCTCTGTTTCCTGAAACACTAACAATAAAATCCTTTATCCAAGGGTCATTATCTGACATTACTTAACCTCTATCTTCCATCCTTTAAGTTCAAGAATTACTCAAGTTCTTCTTAGTCTCAAAGTGAACATAATAATATTCTCAGTTGCTGTGAAGATATGCCATAAATTCATTCAGACATTTTCATGAATTGAGTCCAACTTTTAATAAAAAGTATATTTGAGGGGCACATTTTGTTTCTCTGAATTTACATAGGTTTCTATGGAGGAAGGTAGCCCAAGAAAAAATGATTGTTCCAGACCAAAATGGTTCTCTTTTTTTCAATGTTTAATTAACTACTTGTCTAGATCTCAATTGTGTTTTGACTTTGAGCACTGTAATAAAGAGGAGTGGCAGACCTTCATTTAAAACACATATTAAATTCATTTGAAATTAATTTTGCATTTATATTCATTCCAGGGAAGATAATCAAACAAGTCTTAAAGATAGCTAGACAGTGATTCTTCCTTACTCAAAAGTTCAGTCCTCCTATATGGTACCAAAAGTATATATCTATTTTTACTTTTTCAAGACTCCCACACAATCTACTCATTCATTGTTTAATGTATTTGATTCTTATAATATATTGCAAATCCACTGTGTGCCACACAGCCTGCTAGATACTCCAGAGAATATAATATCATTTAGACATTGTTCTCTAAGACTTTACAATCTACAGACAGATGTTTGAATAGAAGTGCCTGAAATATCAATGGAAGGTCCCATATGTAATCGTCACAGAAATCCACTTTTAACAAAACATTAAACATGCATACTAACAAGTCAGAACAAAAAATTCTGAACTTCCCCAAAATGCCTTTTTGTCCTCTAGGAATGCATTAAATTAGGCACATACAAATAACTTTATTATAGTTATAGAACAATTCTTTATAAAAATTTGCTCCACAAAAAACAATAATAACGATTCATTCATTTCCCACCTAAAATCCTATTTTAAATGAGTAGATTGATTAGAACATTAAAAAATAACCTAAGTTTAGTTAAGGAGTCATAAGACCCTTAGCTTGATGATTTTCCAAGAAGGTGACCTAAAAAAAAGTAACTTCTGTGAACTTTAGGTACTTTATCTGTACAGCAGGAGAAATTAATACCTGTCTGATTATCTTAAAGGGACATTATGACAATAGTATAAGCGATGAAAAGCAGAACTGTAAATTATAAAACACAGAAAATATGTATTTTTATTTATGATTAATGAGCTACAGACATAATGGGGCCACTTTATTTAACAACCGAATAGTAGCTCTAGTGAAGGATTTGTGAAGCATTATTCCTTGTTTTCTATGTCCTTTGCAGTGAGTCACACCTAAACCCTCTGAGGATGGTAAAACCTGATTTCTACCTTTCCTCTTCTCTCTTTCTGATTATTATTAACAAGTAAAAACACTGACTGCCTGGAGCTTCATCTCCTTTCCTTGCTCTTTTTCTCTCTCTAGGACAGGTGTTAATGAGAAACAAAATGAAAAAAAGTAGAACATCATAAGAGTAAGAACTTTCACATTTCACACGGAAGATAATCAAACCCTAAATAATTATGAGTTGATATCAAAAGAGTGAGAATGTCTATGAGTTTCCATAATTGCTTTTTCTAAAATAGAAAGAGCATTTCAACTCTTGTGATATCAACATTTCAGGTTCAGTTCAGATCCTTTAGGGAAACAAATATTTACTGGGTATTTCTGAATTGAGGGCTTATTCAAAAGGCATCTTTTTATGTAAATAATTTATACCTATTGGAAATAATCTAACTATTCTGAAACCAATGCTACTCTCCCTTTCTCAACTGATTATCTGGCATCATATTTGTTTCAAAAGAATTTATTGTCACATTAATTTATCTTATAAATTATGGGTAAAATTTTTATTTCAGTTTAGTCTAAAAGATAATAGACTGAGAGGAGCCTGGGCGGCTCAGTTATTAAGCATCTGCCTTTGGCTCAGGTCATGATCACAGAGTCCCAGGATGGAGCCCCATATCGGGCTCCCTGCTTGGTGGGAAACCTGCTTCTCTATGCTTGTGTTCCCTCTTCAGCTGTGTTTCTTTCTGTCAAATAAATAAATAAAATCTCTGAAAAAAAAAAGATAACCAACTAGGAAGTCCAGCCATTCCACTAAATAATTCCACTATATGACTATGAGTAAGTCAAATAAACTCTATAAAGCTCTATTATCTTATATATTACATAGTTTTAATTGATCCCTATATTTACATCTACATCTAACATTCTGGTTTTCTTTCTTTCCTCCATATAATTGTTAACCACATATATATAAGAAAACTATCATCAAAAATTAATCTGTGGAAAAATTCCTCTGAAGTTAGCAGTCATATTTAGAGAAAGGGCCTCTCTCCAGAACTTCAGAAGTACAACAATTTTAATAACGTAACTTACTGACCATATTGTTGCACTATAAAAAGCAAATCAGATGGACAGTTTCTTACTGCTGGAACTACTGAATTTGATAATTATTTGGTTGTTGGGAGGAACGGTCCTACCCATTGCAAGATATTTAACAGCATTCCTAACCTCTGCCCTGTAGATCCTAGCAGCACCTCTCTAAATCTGACAACCAAAATTTCTCCAGACATCACCAAATGTCCACTGGGGCAGGAGGCAAAATCATCCCTAGATGAGAACCACTGAAATATAGAAATGGCCAAATTCTTGGATCCTGAGGTGTCTGGGTGGTTCAGTTGGTTCATCGCCTTTGGTTCAGGTCATGATCCAAGGGTCCTGGGATCTAGTCTTACATTGGGCTCCCTGTTCAGCAAGGGAATCTGTTTCTCCCTCTCCTTCTACCCCTCCTCCTGCTTGTGCTTTCTCTCCCCCTCTTCCCCCGTCTAGCTCACTTTCTCTCAAATAATAAATAAAATCTTTTTAAAAAGTCTAGATCAGACTGCCCCTCCAAAATCAGTGTTTTTTATATAAATCTATTTCCTCAAATATTAAAAATTTTCCTATTTTAATTCTGCATGTAGCATTCCCAATATAATTATTATACAATATTTCTGACCATAGTAATAATTTCCCTTGGAACTAGAGAGTGAAAATATATATGTTATATTAGTGGAGTATCTTATAAGATTGTTAATGTCTAAAAGCAAATCCTGGAAGAGCAAATTGGGGATATTATTCTTAATAACTGAGCTGGAAAGAAAGTGAACTAAATAAAGAAGGTAATTTTTTATGACAAAAATTCAATATGAAGAAAACAGGCTTAAGTCTCTAAAAAATCAGACAGTTGCCAGGCCATTTCCTTTAAGAATAATTTTTAATGAAGCAAACGTTTTCTGATGTGATTTGAAAAAGAAGTATGTACAGGGGTTTGAAGGTGAGATGAATGTATGTAAATCACAATGCTGGCCACCTTAAAAACACACAGTGTGACTGTAAGCCACAGTGGTTATTCTTTCTTTCTTTTTTTTTTTAAGATTTTTATTTATTTATTTGACAGAGAGAGAGATCACAAGTAGGCAGAGAGACATGCAGAGAGAGAGGACGAAGCAGGCTCCCTGCTGAGCGGAGAACCTGATGCGGGCCTGGATCCCAGGACCCTGAGATCATGACCTGAGCCAAAGGCAGAGGCTTTAACCCACTGAGCCACCCAGGTGGCTTGCCACAGTGGTTATTCTTTTTTTTTTTTTTTTTTTTTTTTTTTTTTTTTTTAATTTTTTTTATTTATTTATTTGACAGAGAGACAGAGATCACAAGTAGGCAGAGAGGCAGGCGGAGAGACAGGCAGAGAGAGAGGAGGAAGCAGGCTCCCTGATGAGCAGAGAGCCCGATGCGGGCCTCGATCTCAGGACCCTGAGATCATGACCTAAGCCGAAGGCAGAGGCTTTAACCCTCTGAGCCACCCAGGTGCCCCCACAGTGGTTATTCTTAAGCTATAAAGAGTTTTCTTCTTTAAATTTATGTTCTGCAGGTCCACCACCCATTCCAAAGACGTCTATTTGAGATAGGCCTTTCATCACATGATTTGAGCTCATTATATATATTTCTAATAGAATGTAGCCTGCATGAAATACTTTTAAAAAGTAATGCCTTAATACAAGACATGACTGTTATGTCAGAAAACAGAGAACATCCGAAGAGTACTGGTCCTTGAAGGTCTGTGAAACTAAAGATAGAATGGGATGACAAGTATTTTAAACACACAAACAACATACATAGTGCACAAGTATGCACTTTTGGTCTTCTGTCCCTATTGACATATATGTTCCATGAGAAGATATTCTTTCTGAATAGTCTTTCTGGGTAACTTAGGTCAAGGGAAATTTTCTAATTAGTTTCCTTCCCTCATAGACCTCTGCTAAGGTCAAATTAAGCTCAACTTTCCAATCATTTAGAGTTAAGTATAACTTTATATACAAAATTCTTATCTGTAATACTGTTGGCATCATGATTTTATTGTCTTGGCTTTATACCCAGGTTACATTTTCAATCAAGAACTGAACTGATATTGATATACGAATGACTAAGCAGATAAGCATCCATGTATAATTTAATGAGCTTGTTTTTGTGTCTACTTTGATCATCTGTTCACCTGACAGGCTTTCAGCTTGCATGTCTCATGGTTAAAATGTGCTGAAGTTTAAGTGTACAGAGGTTCAAATTTTATGTAAATAACAATGTCCTTGTTAATTGATATGGTCTCTATTTCCTTGTATAACAATTGTTCACCTAATCTCATTCCATTCTCAGGTTCTGACCCTGTACAGGTACACTGATACGGCTCATTGAATTAATTATTTACATGCTAGTTCATAAAAGATAACTATTCTACATAGTCTCCCTAACAGATTCAGAAAGCGGAAAAACGTTTGAGGGAATGAAGGTACATTTCACAAAGACACATTTTCCTCAAACTGTAATATAATTAACAACTTCAAGCCATTGAGTTGCTGCTTGGGGAAATGAGGTGTAATTTTAAAGTAATAATATTGATTTTCCTATGTGTCTTTGGACTTCAACCACATTACCTAAGGCTCATACCACATATGTTAATCCTAAAATTAAAGACAATCAGATATTGGAAGTACAGTCCTCTAAATTAATATGCAAGTCATGGTCTATTCTTCTTCTCAGTTCTTTAACTTGCCTTTCTAGACCCAGGTTTCCCTGGAGAGTTTCTTCTTGGGCTCTTAAGTTTCTAGATTCTTGTAAGGCATTCCTTTTTACAGCAAAATTGGCAAAAATAAAACCACCTGATTTTATTTAGGACCTTCAAAGTATGTTGAGAAAGATCTACCTAACCTACTGGTATTCCTTTTGATGAATTAAACCGTTATACCTTTATGTTAAGCATCACTTCATGAAAGCCGTGTAAATCTTCCATTATTTTGAGTTAAGCATCACTTGCTGAAAATAGAATGCTAGGAATAACAATGTATTAAGCCCCACACTCAATTTGTAACCTACAAGAGATGATGCCAGTACAAAGAAGCTCCAAAATTTATGAGCTAAGCATTTTATGTATACTTCATGTATACTCAGTAAATACAGTCTATCACACATACTTGAGCACACAAGGCCAACAGGCTTTGTGGTCAGACAGGCTTGGATTTGATTTCCAATTCCAGTATTATTTGTAATGTAACTTCAGACATTTGATCCTTTGAAATGAATTTTTTGGCAAATTTAATAAATAATAACAAGCAGTTTCTCATACACAAAAAGCACACAAAAGTGATAAAATATTAAATGTTACTTAATTTTTATCCACTACATATGGATTCTACTGTGAAAATATTTTTAAGTATATTACAGAATATATAGTGGGTTTTAATTATTTTATTTCAAATGTTAACAATCAATTCATACTAAAAGTACAAAGTACTATCATATAGAGCACTCATAATTTTTGAAAGAATAAAGAACTCCTCATTATTAAATTTTGGGTACAACTGCCATAGGATAAAAGAGAGTCTCAAGACCACAGAGCTTATCAAATGACAATTAAAACAGGAATTATAGGGCGCCTGGGTGGCTCAGTTGGTTAGGCGACCGCCTTCAGCTCAGGTCATGATCCTGGAGACCAGGGATGGAGTCCCACTTTGGGCTCCCTGCTCAGTGGGAAGCCCGCTTCTCCTTCTCTCACTCCCCCTGCTTGTGTTCCCTCTCTGGTTATGTTTCTCTCTGTCAAATAAATAAAATCTTAAAAAAAAACAAAAAAACAAAAACCCCAAAAAACAGGAATTAGAAGGTCTGGATTTCAGCCCTGAATTCACCTTTACCTAGCTGTGTGACCTTGGACAAGTCATTTAAAATCATAATCCTAATTTCTTAACTAAACAATGGGAATAGCAACTTTTGACCTTCCTAATGTACAAGGCAATATAAGAAACAAATTAGAATATGTAAAATTACTTTAAAACTTTACTGAAAACATAATTTTTAAAAATAAAGCTACTTCTAACTTAAAAAAGAAGAGTGTCCTTAAAGCAACTGTATTCCATCATCAAAATTAAACTCTGCCTATTCATACTGTTATACAACTTTGCAGCAAGTAGAAATAATTTCCAGCACTGCTCTCTCCCAGATTTGTAAACCTTTGCAAAGTTACTGAAATTTTCTTTGAGACAGTTTTCTCATACATTAAATAAGATGGCAGAACAATAAATTGGCTAGTAAATACTCCCATCACCCTTATTAGTAAAACCCCTTTTAGTTTGGAATGGAGGAATATCTGCAGCTGAGAAACAAAAAATAAATGAACCCACCTTATCAGCCTTTAGCTGAATCACCAGTAAGAAATAAGGGGCCAGAGAGTAGTCAGTGAAATCATAGGGTTGATTTATGATGATGGTTCTTTAGAAGAGAAGAGCCTCAGATGGTTTGACCCTTTGCCCTTATCATTTCTCCTACCCCTTCTGCTTGCCTGGATCATAGATGTGATATAAGAGTTGGAGCAGATATCTTGTCACCATGGAGAGAAAAGCATAAGCGCAAAGTCATCTACTAAGAACTGCTGAAAAGACAGCTAGAAGAAGGACAACAGAATTTGAGGGTCTATATCAACTACGGACCACCTACTTCCATTTCCATACTGAGAAAATTAATTTGTTTAATCTACATCTTTATGTTTTAGTTTTTAGTTACTGATGGTCAAATACAATCTCTATTACTTTTTGCAAGGTTGATGCTTGAATTACATATAATACAGAATGGAAAACGGAAAATATCTGAAATATTTTAAGGGTAAAAAGGTAATTTTTAACTATCAGCCATGGTTTCCCCTTGTTCTGCATCCTTTGTTTCTCCCGATAGAGAAACCCCAACTCTCTGGCAACCACAGGTCCCAGAAAAACATGCTAGAATAGGGGTGTCTGGGTGGCTGAGATGGTTAAGTGTCTGTCCTCAGGTCATGATCTTCAGGTCCTGGGACTGAGCCCCACATCGGGCTCCCAGGTCAGCAGGGAGCCTGTTTTCCCCTCTCCTTCTCCCCCTGTCTATCTCTGTATTTCTCTCAAATGAATAAATATTTTAAAATCTTTTAAAAAAATTTTCATCTAAACTTCTAAAAAAAAAAACCATATTAGAATAGAAAGAAAAATGTTTGGTTCCTTTATAGCCTGAAAACTCAAAATTAACAACACATCTTTTATATGTTATAGCTCAACGAAGCCATTTGAAAACAGTCAAATCTAAAAAAGATTTTCCAAACACAATTGCAGATCAGTAAAATATATAGAAAGGTTAAAAGCTGACTCCATGAATTCTAAAAAAAAAAAAAAAAACTAACCAGAAAACTGTACAGCTAAGATAGGGGCATGTCAAAAGAACAGAAGAGGCAACCGAAAGAAATTTCACTGGCCAAAGATACAATACATGAGAATTACTATGGACACTGACTGCAGCATCACAAAGCACGTCAAATGAAAACTGATTTCACAGAAATATAAAAAAACAAACATTTAATTGGTCAACTTTGGATAATGTTAGGGGAACAATGCATTTTTTGAGAACTGATAAATAAAGATAGACAAACACCACCCTTTCATAAATAATCTGTGGCCGGGAAACAAATGGTGATGAGGTGAAATTTGAGCTGTATTCTCAACCACTATTCAATTCTCTCTCTCTAATGGCTTCTTCCTGTTGCTTTCAGAATTAGAACTTCCTGGTATGCCTTTAACATGGCACATGGTCTAGCTCTCACCTCTCTCTCAAATTACATCTGACTAGGCTTCTTGCCCTAAACAGCAATTCTATTGCTCCGTTCTTCTGTTCTTTGAACATGTAAAGCACTGGAAT
Source organism: Spilogale gracilis (assembly GCA_004023965.1). Taxonomy (NCBI): domain Eukaryota; kingdom Metazoa; phylum Chordata; class Mammalia; order Carnivora; family Mephitidae; genus Spilogale; species Spilogale gracilis. Next base: position 20,613 of record PITA01005737.1, on the reverse strand, counting down.
TTACTGTCTTAATCTACAGGTTTATAAAATATACTAATACACTCTAAATTCTGCCCAGGTGCATTTGCTGCCATTTCCACCTGGTATCCTTTTCCCAGCTCACTGAAGACAATGGCTAATTTTCATCTTCAAAATATAACCCTATTTGTCCCCTCTTCAGGAAGTCTTCCTCCAGCTAACTCAGGTACTTTCTCTTACATCATCCTATTCATTTCCTGCATAGCACTTACCAGCCTGAATAATATATTTATGTCATTATTTGTTTGCAGAATGTACACTCCTTCAGGGTAGATACTTTATATTTTTATTACTGTTGAAGCCCTCAATATTATGTCCAGTGTTCAATAGTCAGACTTACCTAAATATTATTGAATTAATAAAAGTATAGTTATAGCTTATATGAAATAGAGATAATAATGATAGAATTATATATCAAGAACCATCCCCCAAAACTCTAAATATGCCTTTCCAAAAAGTGTGCTTTTGAAAATATGAATGGTATTTACATCTGCAGTTAAGCAGTTTACTGCTAATAAACATTAGGTAAAGGAAAACTATGAAGAAAATTATCATCTGAGAGTGAAACATGAAAAATAGAGAAAAATTAAAGTATGTATTAGTATATAATTTTCTCTCGAGGGCATAGTAAGTCTAGGAAATTGTAAATTTAAAAGAAAAATTATGCATCCTAAATTACAATTTATTTTTATCTGATCCTGCTTCTCTCAGATTTCTTATATAATTGATATAATTCTAGTTTTTTCCATATTCTAAGATTCTCATTTTCTAAAAGGATATTTGTACTCTTTTTGAATCTTATCTTTATATCTTGCCTTAGAAAATGAAAAACAAAACAGGATCTACCCAAACTGCCCAGGATTTACTTTCAAAAAGGCATATTTAGAGTGTATTAGTGTATCTTATAAACCTATAGATTAAGACAGTAAATTCCATAACTGTGGAAAAAGTAAATTTGGGGGGAGCACCTGGGTAGCTCAGTCAGTTAAGCGTCTGCCTCTCAATTTCAGCTCAGGTCATGATCTCAGGATCTTGGGATTGAGACCTGGGTCAGCCTCCCTGCCTAGCAAGGAGTCTGTTTATCTCATTCTTCCTTTGCCCCTCCCCTTGCTCTCATGTGCTCTCTCTCTTTCTCTCTCTCAAAAAATAAATAATAAATAAATAAATAAATAAATAAATAAATAAATAAATCTTTTTAAAAAGAAAAAGTAAATTTTCTTTAAGAGCACATAATTAAAATACAGTTGCAATTCTTCTATCAGAATATTGTCTAGATGAGTCTTTCAAACTGACCTAACAAATGGTTTCCAACAAACAACACTTCCTAAGTGCAGTGGCATATAGAAAGGTCAATTATAAAGCTCTCAAAGTCCATAAAATAAAAAATACATACATATAGAAATAAATCGCAACTAAATATGTAGTTCAAAAGTAAATTGAGGAAATTCTGGGGAAATAATGGTAATGCTGTCATTGTTCAAAAAAAGCTCTCCAAATCTCAACATAAAAATAGGTATAACAATGAGATAGCCAAAATCCCAAACCCATGGAAAAGATTTATGATGAATATACATTAATGCTAAAATATAAAGAGAGATTTTAGTGACCAACAGTCCCAAGACCTGCATGATATCAATGTCCACATGGGATTAAGTAGAGGGAAGATATAGGTATATCTATAAATCTGAGAACAGAATAATCCCCTAAATAGGCAAAGATATTCTTTGAAAGCACATTAGGCCATATAATGGGAGAAGAACAGCTGACACTGGGAGGGGTTTGGCCCATTCCATTAGAAAGTAAGCTCCATAGGCCTATAGAAGGTCTGCAGTAATGTATGCAGTCTAGCTCCCAAAGACATGCTAAACGGAGCTGACAAGATTTCTTGCTAATATATGACCTCACACCAAGGAGAAAACAACTCAGAGTGCAGTAGGATAGGTACAATAGAGATGAAGAGAAAAGAAGGACCAGAAAAAAGTAGAGGCAGGCAGAAGAGTCCAGGTCTCAAGAAACTCAATCCTCTAACACAAAAGGAAAAACACAGAAGAAGCAGTTGTGAACTTAGGAAAGTATTTTGAACCGCACCTACTTCAAAAAGTTAAGAAGTAGGGCACCTGGGTGGCTCAGTCAGTTAAGCATCTGCCTCTGACTCACAGGTCATGAGCCCAGGATCCTGGGATCAAGTCCCGCATCGGGCTCCCTGCTCAGTGGGGAGTGTTTCTCCTTCTCCCTGTGCTGCTCTCTCTCTCTGTCAAATAAATAAATAAAAGTTAAGGAAAACAAATTTCACATTAAAATAATATGTAAAAGAGAACTACTGAGGTCAAATATCACACAAAGGCAAAGTAGAAAAGGGTGCAGAATGACATCTCTAAAGTGCCAGATAGACATCTCATAGAAGAGATAAAATTGGTAATATTTTATATCAAATTAAAGTATATTACTAAAATAATTCAAGCCATGAAAAAAATAATACATTAGAAATAGAAATGCTTAAAAAAAAAAGAAAGAGAAATGCTCAATGAATAAAGTAATAGAGTTCAGGTAACAATTTGAGTTAAAAGAAAAAAGAATTACTTTTAAAGTGGAAACTAAACTAGAAGGAATGTAAGAATATAAAAATTACAGATTATGCCTTAAGAAAAATAGATTTAAAAGAGAAACTGCTTAAAAAACAAGGACAAAGAAGAGTTTAAAATGACTCAAGAAAAATAAATAAAACATCCAGTAGGCAAAGAATATCCAACATACAGATAATAGAAATTTATAAAAAAGAAAGAAATCTTGGGCCAGTGTGAGGTTCTTCTCAGATGAATGCCATGCTCTTTCAATATATAGTCCCAAATCAGCAATTAAATACAAGATTTAAACTGCATATGAAAGAAGCACATTGTGCTTCTAGTATAATGATTCCCTAGAAAATCCATCACAAAGGCACACTGTAGTGACTGTTACTTACAATGAAAAAAAGACTAAATTTTCATTAAGTATTTTGACAGTAATGCCAAGCCAAGAGCAACAATGATGAAAACAGCAACATGCAACCTTATTACCCATATCTCCCAGTTAAATATTCCACAGCAGTTTTGTCTATCTTTGTTAAATTTAAGTCTCTGTATTTGACGAGGTTGAGGGTGTTTCTAGGTGACTCAGTCAGTTAAGTTCTTGACTCTTGGTTTCCAGTTCAGGTTGTGATCTCAGGGTTGTGAGATAAGCCCCAAATTGGGCTCCATGCTGGGTGTGTAGCCTGCTGAAGATTCTCTCCCTCTCCTATCTGCCTTTCCCCAACACTTAAATAAATAAACAAACAAACAAACAAATAAATAAATAAATAAATACAGCTCTATCTTTGCTGAAATCTTTAACACTGGTTATCATTTTCATTCTATATTTTTAATTTATGTGTCTCTTGCTTAATTAAAATCACATTTTCTGTAATTACTACAACGCCTTTTATTTTATTTTCAAGGTTACCCAATATATAGCAATAAACAGTCTCACATATTGAAATTTAAAATGGCTCCAGAAACTGTTGATCATTGTTGTCAATTAAACATGTTGCAGACATTTTCTCCTAGGTTTCTGCTTGTTTGCATCTCCTATATGGTGCCTTTGGATGAATATAATTCTAGACTTTAGTGCAGTCTAATTTATCAGTATTTTCATTAATATTAAAATGTTTCCATTTCAACATATGGTGACATCAAAGAAAACAGAAAGAATGCAACTACAACGGAAGAAAATAGAGTTTGATCAGATTAAGGTAGAAAATGCAGTATTTTTGAGAAGTAATTACAGAAAAATAAGCAAAATTAACTTTATAGAAACCAGGACAAGAAAATACAAAGGGAAAACCTAGATTTGATAAAAGACTTCATACTTGTATCATTTGTGAAAAAGTTCATGGCAGTCCAACTGAAAACAAAATCTACAAGATTTTTTCCCAGCATAGGTAGAAATTCGGACTAAAATTTATCCTAATATAATTGATCATAATATTTTTTTTAATGTGGGAAATCATGATATTTAATCTATTAGCCACCATGTCATCCACTATATCCCAACATCTACACCCTAATTAGGAAAATTTAAAATGAAAAATCACTAGTCCCAGGGAATAATAAAAATAAGAATTATCATTTAATGAGCATCTATTATGCTGAAAACTATAGTTGGAACTTTACATTTTAGGAAAAATGGTTTGGGCTGACATTTATTATAGGATGAGATGCTGACTATGCTACATGGACTGACAAATCATAGGAAAGATTTCTAAGCACAGAAGTAGATAGAGAAAGTGAACAACTTCTCACATTAAGCTAAAGCAAATTTTCACGAGCTTTTAAAATTTAATTTAAGTGATTAAGTTATCATCAAATATGCCTGGATTCAATTTACAAATTTATACCTTAGCATCCAGCTTTGGTCAACGTAACTCTGAAGTGCTTCAGTTTTCTCTTATGTACAATAAATCTTTCCTCATTTAACTTATCTTGAGAAAAGCAGGACTTAATGCACTTACACAACTAGAAAATTAGAATAACTCAATTATAATATCTATTATTACACATATTATGAATTTCTAGTGTAATTGCTCAAAGAAAAATGAAAATGTACTATTTGAAACTTATAATGTCTCCATTTAAATGAAATTTCTTCCTCATTGAAATGAATAATTTGAAATTAATGGTATTTACTTTCTCAAAGCAGTTAACTTTTATTTAGTGCTTGCAATGCTCTGCAAACTCCATTTGGGCTCTTAGTATAGATATAAAAATTGAAGAAAAAATTAAAAGCAAAACCTTTACTTAAGAAGTTTACAATATAATGGGAGAACAGCACCAGAATTAATACTGAATATGGATTAAAGAAAATAGAAAATTAAGGAAATCAATAAAAACATACAAATATGCTACTTAAGTAACTTTAAGTAGCAACAATTCCAAAATGAAATTCTGAAAGAAACTACAGTGACAAAGGATTGGATGAGTCCTTTACTGTAATATTTACACACTTCAGATTTGCTTGAGGGAAAACCTCTCCCTCCAATAAAGTACCAGAAAGCAGAGAGGGGGAAGCCAGGAGCCCCAGCCTAGTACCACCCAGTTAAGATTTTGATAACCACTTTTAGATCCAAAGGGCAAAGGATGAGTTTCATTATGTAACCCAGAGGTAAAAATAAAATAACAGAGGAAAAAAACTTTTAAGGAAAGAAGGGAAGAGGAGTGGCAAAATATTTAAAAAGAAGCTAAAAATGGATGATATACCAAAGGAGTTGGCAAAAGGAAAAGGTCTGTGACAGTCTCATGGGGGAGACCCCACCCACTACAGAAGAGCCAGGCACTAGCTAATCATCACTCAGAGTAGGTTTGACCCTTGTGGGGAGGGCTTGGCAGGGAAACACATAGCTCTGGTAAGGACAGAGAAAATCAAGTCAGGAGTAGGGAAATGCAACCCATATTCTAGCTAACGTATTAATTAAAGCATTTCAACCCAAAATACCAAACCAGAAAAGGTAAATTTGAACTACACCACTCTTTAAAAAAACAAAAACAAAAACAAAAACAAAAAACAAAACTTGTTTTCCCCTTATATACCCAAATATAAGCAATTTTTTTATTTTCCAAAAAAAAAAAAAAAAAAACATTTTGCTCACTTTCGTTATGTAAAATTCATTTAGGGTATAAATGAATTGGGTAAATATCTATTTTAATTTTTTACACATAAATATTATCCTCCCATATATGAATTTTGAGTTTAATGAAATAATCACATATAATTCTTTCTCATGTTTTTGTATTTTCAGTGGAATTGTATTGAATCGCAGAACTGTATAGAATAAGTTTTCACATTTTTCTTTTTTTTTAAGATTTTATTTATTTATTTGAGAGAGAAAAAGAGAAGAGAAAGAGAGAGATCACAACCAGGGGGAGCAGCAGGCAAAGGGAAAGGGAGAAGCAAGCTCCCCATCAAGCAAAGAGTCTAATGCAGAGCTGATCCCAGGACCCTGAGATCATGACCTGAGTCAAAGGCAAACGCTTAACCAACTGAACCACCCAGGCATCCCTTCATATTTTTCATATTGAAACTTTTAATACACAAATATGCTATGTCTAGGTGTTTAGAATGTCCTTTAGCAAAATTTTATAATTTTCTCATCTTTACCTAATTATTTGACAGATTTTAAATGGTCTGGGTTTCATTCATTTCATTTTTTCATAATTTGCTACTATTTGATTTTTTTTTTAAGATTTTATTTATTTGACAGAGAGAAACACAGCCAGAGAGGGAACACAAGCAGGGGGAGTGAGAGAGGGAGAAGCAGGCTTCCCACTGAGCAGAGAGCCCAATGTGGGACTTGATCCCGGGTCTCTGGGATCATGACCTGAGCCGAAGGCAGTCACTTAACCAACTGAGCCACCCAGGCGCCCCTACTATTTGATTTTTATGTTGATTTTGTATACAGAAAGATCACCAAATCCTCTAATTTGTGCACACCTTCTTTTAGAATTTATTAGTATATAACAATGGCATTGTTGTCTATGTACTTTAAAAAGTTTCATAAAAATCACATTTGACACTGAAGTTATGAGATCATCTCCCCTGGATAATTACTAAATCTAGTTTAGATTTCTTCACTGCTTTTTTAAAACTATTTTTCTTACAATGATTCAAACCCAGCACTGACTGAGGTTGTTTCAAGTATATATCTTTCCAATTTTGCATGGATTTAAACAAAGTCACCTCCTATCTCTTAAGGGATAGGCTGGAAAAATCCAAGGATGTTTTTAACACCCATATCATTTCAAAGGTAGGTTTGTACCTTGGCCTTGGGAAGAAATGGAGAGTCCTTTGGAGGTTGTCTCCTCTGCTTCTTTCTTTTTTTCTTTCTTTTCTTTGTTCTTTAATTTTTTTTGTATTTAAATTTATTTTATTTTTTCAGTGTTCCAAGATTCATTGCCCATGCCCCACACCCAGTGCTCCATGCAATAGGTGTTTTTAATTTTTTAAATTTTTAATTCCAGTATAATTAAATACAGTGTTACATTAGTTTCAGGTGTTCCTCTTTTTCTTTCTTCATGTGTGTTTCACACTGTTTGCTCTCTCAGATGGGTTCTTTTCCACAGTCCTTATGATAGAAAACAAAGCCCCAACAGATCAAAGGTTTTCATTTTCTTTCTCATCAGTCACACACTAAGACATTCTATGCTAGAAATGCCAAGTCCAAATATTTTGCAAGAAAGTCACGTTAGTCAAATTTAGACTGGATGCTTAACTACGGACCAATTGAATCTAGTCCAAATTTGATTAAGAGGTAGGATAGTGTGTTTGACTCAGGCCACTCAGCTATGGCTGGGGAAGAGCATTACACTTCAACACAGCAGTTTTCTCTGTATTTTTCTAAACACACACATCGTCCCACAGGCTTCTTTACCAGAACAACCTGAATAAGTTGTATACACATTTTTTAAATTTATATCTTGACTAATTACATCTCTTTTCAGTATTAGTCTATTAACTTCTATTGTTTCAAGATTTGGAGGCAATATTTAGATATAGTCCAACACTGTTGTTAATATGTACATCTGCACAAGAGACTGTTTTCTCCAATGTTTTGTTGCATATATTTTTGGCTTCTGCTAATTAGGAAAAATATTTGCTTGAAACTCACTTGTCTATGAATCCTAGCATATACAAACACAGGATCTTTTGGTAAGCCTCACAATGTTAGATTACATAGCAGTTCCTTTTGTTGTAGTAGTACACTAGGAAAAAATACCTGTTCAGGAAAGCAGCAACAATGTGTATCTCCCAAGGGCACTCCCCAGTTAATCTACATGCAAAGTCTGTTTCCAGGGAACACCATCTAAGCCAGCAGAAGTCCATTTACAGTCTACAATAAAGCTTCTCAAATCTTCTTATCCTTTATATGGAGATCTTTCACTTCCGGAGGCACTCTCACTCTCTGAAGTCTCCCTTCCTTCATTCCAATCTCTTCCATTCCCTAGTCCAAACCACCGTGACATTTGTCTTTGTGGTCTGCCCTTCCTAAGTTAGATTCCTCAGAAGGAGACTTTGAGACAAAGATTCACATGAGAGTGATTTATTAGCAAGGGTCCTCAACGTGGGAGTGTGGAAAATGCTCTGGGAAGGGAAAGAAGCCAAGGAAGGGTGCAATCTGGGGCAAAGTTCCATTAAGGATCACTTTGGCTCTATCCCACAGAGAGCTCTGCAAGCTGGACTATTTACAGATCTCATCATCACTGGTTAAGGGCTAAGCAAGGGAGGATGACAATTCCTAGGCACTTCGGTCCTCCAGATGAACAAACATAAATAATTTGCAAAGGCCCTCACAAAATAATCTGCAAAGGCCTGAGGGCAACTCTCCATGGAGCCCCAAGGACTGGCATTAAAGCTCACTGTGAGTTCAGGACCTGAAAGATTCAAGAGGTATGAGAGGAATACAAATGAGCAACAAATCTAGCCCTTTCTCTTCCACCTGCAGACTGGTATCTTTTCCAAACCAAATACAATTTTCTAGTGTTCTTTGTCTATCTCTCATCTATAATGCTACTTCTGCCCAAAAAAGCCTAGAAACTCAATGGATGCCAAGTTCTTTCTAGTGAAAAAGAGTTCTGCTTTCCATACCATTAGAAAGGGATAAAATTTTTACAATCACATTTATGTAAACCAGTATGTTCAATAAAGTTTTTGATTAGTTGGAAACTCAGTAAGTACATAAGTGAAGTGGAAAAGAGGTATTATTTTCTAGTCCATTCAGGGTGAAAGCAAATAGAAATGTGATGACAGACTTGATTAGCTACTTGTAACAGAGTAACGCATTTTGATTTGGATTTTCATATAATTACTTAGAACTTCTATTGAAATTTCTTTTATAAGCTTACCTCTAGTATATGCACACATCTACCCCAACCATAAAAAAATAATATTAATAAAGCATACTAATGAAAAGTTAAGACTAGCAATGAAAAAGAGAAAAAATTAGTTCCTTAATTTGAAGTGAAACTCTGCTTTTACAATACTAGAGGACACCATTCAATTTTGCATGCCAGTTTTTCCTTTGAAAGAGGAAAAACATAATAAAATAATACTTAACCTTAAAACACTTAAAAGGAGCTAAGGTAAAAATTGTTTTCCTGTAATGAGCACAGCATGGTTAAAAACAGCTCCTCTTTTCTATGCACTTCCCCAAAACATTCTACTACATAAAACCTGGAGTCTTACATCCATTTAAAAGGTAAAGTGAAAATATTTTTTAACAGTACACAGAAAAAGAAAGTGAGAGTGCAATTCTTAATGTGATATTCCAAGTGTATTATTGAAAAAAATGTCAGCCACCTGAATTCTAGTATAACTTCTGCCCCTAACTAGTCATGTGACCTTAGACAAGTCACTTAAACTTCTCTAAAGTTTGGTTTTCTCAAGATGATGAGTTGGCCTTGACAGTGTTGAAGATCCCTTTTAAGACTGTAAAGGGGTGCCCGGTGGCTCAGTCAGTTAAGCATCTGCCTTTGGCTCAGGTCATGATCCCAGGGATCTGAGGCTGAACTCCATGTTGAGCCCCACATGGAGCCCCACCCACATCCAGCTCAGTGCTCAGCAGGGAGTCTGCTTCTCCCTCAGCCCCTTCTCCTGCTTATGCTCTCTCTCCCTCTTTCTCTCTTTTCAATAAAGAAATAAAAAATCTTTTGGAAAAAGACTATAAAGAACACAAAATATATGGCTATAACACAATGAGTCTGATTTTTAACCTAGGAATAAATAGGAATTCTAAAAAATCAAAAGTTTCTGTTCTTTAATATTGGCCTGTGGAAGAACATATACTTACTTTGTAAAAGATTTTACTATTACACAAAATAGTCATGCAAGTTTCTTTTGGATCTTGCTTTATGAAAATTGCATTTGTTAGACAAAGAAGCAAGTCTGACTAATTTAAATGTAAATTTGTCTTTTAGAACAAATGACCTTGCATGGCTTACTAAACTACCATATTCAGCAAAACTGACTTAGAATGAATTTTAACTGTGAAAGTAACATCCATCTTCAGTGGATTAAGCTTTGCTATACTCAGAATGGCCAAAAATGTGTTCTACTTGTGAAATGATAATTTCAAAAGCAGAATTAGAAAAAAAAAAATTATTGGTGGGGTGCCTGGGCAGCTCAGCAGTTGAGCGTCTGACTTTTGATTTCGGCTCAGGTCATGATCTCACGAGCCCTGCATCAGGCTCCGCACTCAATGCAGAGTCTGCTTGAGATTCTCTCCTTCCCCCCTACCCCTCCCCACACTCACTCACTCTCCCTCTAAAATAAATAAATTAAATCTTTTAAAAAAATTAATGGTAATATTCTGCAAAATGTCAAAAGGAGATAACTCTAAATTGGAGATTAAGCCAAGTACATTACTTTATACTCCCACTTTATTCTTTTGGTTCCTCAATATTTAACTAGGTTGCTGTGAAGGTTAATTTTATGTGTCAATTTGACTGGGCCATGGAGTGTCTTAGAAGGTACCTGTGAAACATTATTCTGCATGTTTCTGTGAGGGTGGTTTTGGATGAGGTTAATATTTGAATCCAATCAGTTAAAGCCTGAATGGAATTACTACACTGACCATTCCCTCAGTAACAGAGAATTCTTCCTGCCCAGTGACATCTGAACTGGACATTGCCTCTCTGAGCTTCTACAGCAGGGTCTGACCTTCATGCCAGAACTCAGATACTGTCTCTGAAGATTCTGAACTTAGCAGCCTGCAGAACTGCACGAGCCAATTTCTTATTAGAAGTCTCTTTATATGGAAATATAGATAATAGATAACGCTATTTTATTGGTTTTGTTTTTCTGGAGAACCATGACTAATATAGTTGCTATTATAAAAAGTGTATTGGTTCCTTCATATATCTATATTTTTTAATTTTGAATTTGATGAATCAGAAATTCCCAAGAAGTTGAAAAGGTAGTACAGAGAAGTCCTCTGTACTTTTCACTCAGTTTTCCCCAGTGTCTGCATCTTACCTAAATATGGTACAATATCAAAACTAGCATTTTAAGTCATTTTGTCACATGTTCGGATTGATGTAAACACAGGTAACCACAACCATCATCAAGATATAGAACGCTTTCATTACTACAAAGGTTTTTCTTGTGCTATCTCCCCCCCTTTTTTTTTAATATACAAACACAACCTATATTGGGGGAGGACAGATGGGGGGCAGGAATGGGGTCAGTCCTCCTTCAGGCTCCTGAACATGGCAGCCAGCACACTCTGCTGCTCCATATGCACCTCACTGGGCTCCAGGTCCACCTCATCCTTGGTCCTCACCCTCACCCAGCTGAAGCTCCTCCCGGTTGGCTCGCTGTACCAGCTCGGTTAGCTTCTCACAAACAGGGTCTTGCTCTGGGCCCAGCTCTATTCTAGCACCTCTAGCCTCTAGCGATAGCTAATCTGTTTGCATCTTTATAATTTTGTAATTTCAAAAGAGCTATACAATGAAATCAAATCATATGTGATCTTTTGTGACCGGCTTTTTTCACTCAACACCATACTCTTGAGATTCATCCAAGTTGTTGCATGTATCATTAGTTTATTGCTTTTTATTTCTAAGCAGCATCCATGGTGTGGATGTAACACAATTCGTTTAATGAGTCACCTACTGAAGGTCGTTTTGGTTGTCTCTGGTTTCTAATTATTACAAATAAAGCTTCTATGAACAACTATGTTCATGTCTTTATATAGACATAAATTTCCTTTTCTCTGAGGTATATGCCTACTAGTACAATTTCTGGGTTGTTTGGTAAGTGCCTGTACAGTTTATTAAAAGCTTTCAATCTGTTTTCCAAAGTGGTGGCTATAATATTATACATTCCCACCAGCAATGTATCAGTGATCCAATTTCCCCACATTCTCCCTAGTATTTGGTACTTGTCACTATTTCCATTTTAATTTTTGTAATATGTGTATGGTGACATCTTATAGTCTTAATTCATCTTTTTCCTAATGACTAGAGAGTTCATATGTCACATTTGCCAACCGAATATCCTCTTCAATGAAATAAATCTTGTTTTGGGCCCATTTTCTACAATTTAGCCAAAGACAATATTGTCTTTCTAGTTGATTTAACTCTATATTTGTGTCCTTTGTCAGATTATGTGGTCTACAAACGTAAATGCCAATGAGCAGTTTTTCTTTCCATGCTCTTAGGAAAGTCTCTCAGAGAGTACAAGTTTATGGTTATAATATAGTCCAATTCTTTTTTTTATGGACTGTGCTTTTGGTGCCTTGCTTAAAAACTCCTTACCATGCCTTAGGTTCACAGACTTTGTCATATGTTACCTTCTAAAGATTTTGCACTTTTATATTTTGTGTTTATATCTAGGATCCATTTTTTGTTAAAAAGGTCTGAGGTTTAGATTAAGGTTCTTTTTCTTTTTTTCCTAAAGGTATCCAATTATTTCAACTCCATTGTTTGAAAACACTAGCTTTCTCCCATTTCACTGCTCTTGCATCTTTGTCAAAAATTAGCAGGAAATGCTTTTATGGGGCTATGTCTGGGTTTTCTCTTCTATTCCAAAGACCTATGTGTCTGTTCCAAAGTCTGGACTGCTATATCTACATAATGCCTTGAAACTGGTAAAGTGATAACTTCAATTTTAACTTTCTCTTTCAAACTTATTTTAGATACCCTAGTTTCTTTGTCTTCTTATATAAACTTCAGAATAACTATTTTTTACATTTACAATGAATATTATTGCAATTTTTGGTAGGAATTATGTTATGCTGGTATATTAATTTGGGCAGATCTTCTGATCTTTACTATGTTAAGTATTCTGCTCCATGATCACAGCATAGTTCTTCATTTATTTTTTTAAAGATTTTATTTATTTATTTGAGAGAGAGAAAGAGAGAACAACAACAGGGGGAGGATGAGGGGCAGAGAGAGGGAGAAGCAGACTCTCTGTTGAGTGTAGAGCCCAATGCGGCACTCGAGCCCAGGACTCCGGGATCATGACCTGAGCAGAAGGCAGACACTTAACTGACTAAACCATCCAGATGCCCCGAGTTCTTCACTTATTTAGATCTTCTTTAATTTTTTATCATCACATTTGAGAGTTATCAGTGTGCAAGTCACATCTTCACCTTATTCCCAGTCTTTGGGGAAAGCACTGAGTCTTTGACCATTAACTATAAATGTCAGTTTTAGTTTTTGTATGTTTTTATTAAGAAAGTTCTCCTCTTTTTCTCTGCTGAGACTTTTATCATGAATGGGTAATGAAGGTTATCAAATGCTCTTACATATCAATTGATATGATCACATGGTGCTTCTTTAGTCTGTTTATATGGATTACATTGATTGATTTTCAAATATTGAATCATATTTGCATCTATGAAATGAAATTCATTTGGTCGTGGTGTTTAATTCCAGTTACATGCTGCTGAACTTTATTTGCTAATACTGTGTTAAATTTTACACCTGTGTTTCTGAGGAATATTGATCTGTAATTCTCTTTCTGTTGAACTATATTTAGATCTGGTATCAGGATAATATTGGCTTTGTTAAATGAAAAGTACTCCCTCTTTCTTAAGTTTTTGGAAAAGATTGGATAGAACCAGTGTTAATTCTACTTTAAATGTTTGACAGAATTCTGTAGGGAAATCATCAAGGCCTGGAGATTTATTTTTCGAGAGGTTTGAAGAGTACAAGATATTCTGAGTTTATGTGGTAGAGTCTAAAAAATGTTTATATGTTTGAAAAAAAAAATTCGTCTTTTATTGTCTTCTATTTTCAAGCTATTTTGCAACAACATTAGACCACTTCAAAAACTACTTTTTTGTCTATCAATGTAGGACGAGGTTAGAATAACCAGATAACAGCGAGTCAGTCATGATGCTGTTTTGTTTCTCTTACAGATTTCGCATTTATAACACAGAGTACAGCTCTAGGTGAGCTGGACAGAGATAGACACAGAGGTAAAGAGAGAGAGAGATAGAAACTCTACTAGGAAAAAGCAAATCTTAGTGACTGGCTGGCCTACTAGTACTAAAAAAGTAAACGAGCCTATAATAAATAATTTTAACTAAAATTTTTGAACATAAACATAGTTTTAAAAAAACTTTAAATATTTTGTATCATATGTTTACAACTGAGCGCTCTATTAGCTATGACTATGCCATCCAAAAAACTTTTATAAGAACAGGATGAAATATTTTTAATTAAAAATAAGTACAGTATATGGAATCTTAAAAAAGCAATAATATTTTCAAACCATCTATTACATCATATTTTTTCAATAATTTTTTATAGTTTATTTATCTATTTTTTTTCAGTAATCTCTACATCCAACATGGGGCTTGAGCTCACAACCCTGAGATCAAGAATCTAATGCTCTTCCAACTGAGCCAGCCAGATGCCCCTCAAGAATATTTCTGGTAGAAAAAAAAATTATTATCATGTTTTTCTCAAAAGAATGAAAGTAGATAAAATGATTTATAGGCATATACTTTCAACTCACCATTTCTCAGTAGAACAATTCTGCTTACTTAACTGTTTAAAGAGATTAACAATTTTAAGCAAAATAAGGATTGTACTTAAAAGTTTATTTTACAAAACTAGCTGTTCCCCAATGCAATTATTATATGAAATGTAGAGGAAAAAAATAATCAGCCTTACTAAATATTAGTAATAGTGCTCTCTCTGGCTTTAAAACAAGTTTAAAGTCATGACACCGTATTGGTGAGGACAGCTAACACAGTCTATATAGGAATATCACTGAGCTCATATTGCATTTAATCACAGGTGACAAAGGAACTCAAAGTGGAAATGTGAGTCCTGCTGTTCAAAACAACCATGGTGTTAGAATACAGCACACCTTGATCAGCCCTACCCATATAAAAGCATAAGAGGAAGATACTGGAAATAAATTCATCAAAATTTGTGCAAGTTAACAAATTCTATAGCAAAATGCCAACTAAGCAAGGGAAATTGTGTTTGGTCGGGCACGAGGAGGGTGGAAGACTTCATGACTAACACCGTCAAGTATCTACCAAGGGGATAAGAATGCAAATAAGCACAAACTCTTACTGTAATGTATTTAACTTAGTTTAGTTTTCATTTCTAAGTCAGGATAGCTGAGTACTCCCTTATTCTGATAAGACTTTTTGAAAAGAAATAATATGACAGGAATGTGAAAAAGGAATTATTTCCTGATTTAGAAAGAGGAAGCAGAAAAGGGATAGATGGGAAGTACTTCTGGGCACTTTCAAGAATCCTTTCTTTTCACAACAGAATTTCCTGGGGATAATAACTGAACAAGTTTTACCTAGTATTTTATAAAGATCTCTAATTCTTCCAAATAATATTAAAGTTTCCAGGCAATCAAATGCCACACTAATGGAATTAGCATATAGGTTAATATAAAAAATTCTGCATGGGTACAAAAATAGTTGATTTTCAATCTTTTAAAATATGTTTGACATATTTATTCCAAAATCTACTCACAACAGATTGGGTTTCAAAGAAAGAGCTGAATGAAAGAACTACATTTTAAAGTTCAGAGTGTTGACTAGAAACTTCAGAGTAAAAGAATTCACTAAATTCCTATTGGTGGAAAAATCAGTAATGCTGGCTATAGTGAACAAGTGGCAATGTAGTTTCTAAAAAATTTCTTAGAAGTAAAACAAAACTGCCAATGTACCCATTGTACAAAGCCAATATTTGCTCATGCTTGGAAATCTCTATAGTTCTGGCTACTGATCCTCAAAAAAGCCAAACTTTTAAAGGAACGCTCCTGTTCCATCCAAATCCCTGACACCACTACATTCATTCATTCATTTTGTCCCTGAAAGGAAGAAAATTGTATAGTGAGAGTCAAACCAGGTATATATTGCACCACAGATGTATATAAAGTGAGTTTCACTTAAGGAAAAAAAGGTAAAGCCACTTAAGAAATGGTGCTTGTTGTTGTGGCTGCTCTCACCGTTGGTGCTATCAGTGGTGCTTGGTTCGGTTTGGCCTTTTATTAATTCATCCTTTTATGGAATCTCACAACCCAAGTAGGTGACAAGGTAAAACAATATTTATATTTGATAAAATAATTTTGAGGTAACTTTTTCCTGATGAACACTCTCCAGATCCATGAACTATCCCACTCAGTGCTCATGAGAAGCTATGAGTAAGAGATTAGACCATCTCCTCACTAGACCTTAGGTACAAATGCATTTCCATTTCTCTTGGTCCATTATTATTTGGCTTCGTTTCTATTTGTCTCTTCTGTTATTACCAAGTGTGAGATTAGGGTCTCAGTGGACAGAAAAGAAGCATGGAGCCCTGATCCTATATTTCAGGTGGAATTAAGATTTAGGATAATAAATTAAGATTTAAGAACTCAGTTTATCACACAGAGGTTTGAAGCCAAATTTCAAGCTCATAATTTAGTAATGTTCCTGGCTTTGTGTTCTATTCACATCTCTCCTCTGCAACACCTAGGCAGCTACAAGTAGCGGGATAAGGATCCATTATCTCAAATATAGTTTCACGTCCTTAGAAATAAGAAAAAGACAAATAAAAATAACTTCTTTGCTGCAAAAGACAATCTATAATGAAATAACAAAAGACTTTTAATTGTACTAGTTCTGATGTGGTCAATATAAAACACTAAAGGGAAAAACTCAACCTCTAGTAGGGTTTGAAAGCCAAAATAGCTTTAAGCTATATATGAATCATATCAGTATTAGTTAATTTTATTTTATTCCAAGGCAAGATCTCAGGGTGTTACTGTCAAGAGAGTCAGCATCTAACATAAGAGAACTGTTTAGTAACTGTGGTTCACTTTATTGCCAGTTAAGCAACCAGTAGCCATGCTATAATTAGAATCTTGACTGACCACCCCTGGACAGGAAATGATCAGGTTGGAAATTAATGAACTGTATGCAGGAAATCTACCCTTATTTTCAAAAATAATTTAATCAATTATAATCATTCCACATTCTCATCTCATCACTCATATCATTTATCACTGGAAACTTCCTAAACTGAGGCAAAAATAAATAATTTATAATGTTGGAAATACTGAACATTTTTTTCGATGGCTCCTAAACTTAAGAAGTCACAACTCAGATGAGGAGACAAGATTAACAGGCATAAAATCAGAGTAAATAAAATGCAAAAACAGTTCTGCTCTGTTATAAACAGTGATTTCCAAGCCAGTTGGCCAGAAGCCTCTGCCTGCGGCTCAGGTCATGACCTCAGGGTCTTGGGATCATGATCTCAGGGTCCTGGGATCAAGGCCCACATCGGGCTCTCTGCTCAGCAGGGAGCCTGCTTTCTCCCCTCTCTCTGCCTGCCTCTCTGCCTACTTGTGATCTTTCTCTATCAAATAAATAAATAAAATCTTTTTAAAAATGGAGATTTCTTAAAGTCAACAACATTTGATTATAAAACACATCACCTAATAATAGTTTATATTAATCAGGATTTTTTAAATATATTTCTTATGTAAAAGGAGAAATTTATTAGAGGTATATACTATAGTATCTTATGTAAAGTAAAGGCTATTAAGTACAGGCTGAACCATCAAACCATGGGAATTGCAGACGGGAAGTATATTGAAGGCTTAGGGAAAATAGAAAACAGCTCAATTCTCATTGCTTGTTTGTGGTTGGAATAATTAAGATCAAGCCTCTTAGCAGGTTTGATGATATTAATATGAAAGTGTCTATATTTGCTATACTATACAATGTATCTCTTAGACTTATATACTACTATTTGTAAGTTTGTACCCTCAAACAACTTCGGATAGAGGACCTAACTATGGCTACAATAGCAATTCTATAATAATATACAGATGTATCAAATCAACACATGGTACACCTTAACACAATATTATGTGTCAAATCTATTTCAATAAACAAAAGAGAACTCAAGTGCCACTAAAGATCAGTTTCTCCCTCTTTCCTTCCCTCCCTCTCTCTCTCCCCAGCTCCAGTTGATTAGAAAAAGAAATTCAGAACCAAATTGGACTAACTTAAGTAAAGGGTATAAATTGATTTGAGTCAGATTACAGTACAAATAAAAATAACACCCTTGTATGAATGAAGGGGCATGTAAAATGTCATCTTATGAAGTAGGTTCCAAAAGAAAAAAAGCCACTCAAAGAGAAAATTAAGGATTCTCAGTAAATAAAATAATACAATGCCCAGCTTTGGGGAATAACAAAATCTACCAATTAAACATTCTAATATATTGTATGGCATATTTTAGATGTCAGAAAATATTAAAATGTCCAAAACATATACATCCTAGATTTTAATGGACTGAGCCACCCAGGCAGTGGCCCCCCCTTTTTTAAGATTCTATTTATTTATCTGAAAGAGTATTCCTGGATTTTAAACAATATATTTACACTAAAGTTTGAGAAGCACTGAGAGTATTCAGGAAAAAAAAATGAAGAAATAAGAATTAAACTGTACCCCATGAAAGATGGTAGAATTTACTAGTTGATATGAAAACATAAGTAAAGCCAATAAAGAAAAGAAAAAGTACAGAAAGCAGTGTGTTTTATTCAAAGGACATTGAAGGAAACCTTCAGAATAAACTTGCTGCTCTTTTTTTTTTTTTTTAGTTGATAATGTGCTTCATAGCTAAGAATAACCTCAATGGAAATCAGAGGTAGTAAGTTTGGAATTGGAACATGTGCTGACTCTATTGTTTACTTGTTTTGTATACTAATTAGATGCTAATTTCTTGGGTTGTCAAAACTGATTACTGAAAAAGTACTACCCATTACTTGAGAGAGATTGAAATAAAAACTGATTTGATTATCAAAGTGGATCAGAGTACTAATATTGAAAGAAAGAAAATGTATCTCAGAAAACTGCTGAAATGGGGCACCTGCGTGGCTCGGTCCTTAAGCATCTGCATTCGGCTCATGTCATGATCCCAGGGTCCTGGGATGAAGTCCCACATCAGGCTCCCTGCTCAGCAGGTAACCTGCTTCTCCCTCTACCACTCCCCCTGCTTGTGCCCCTCTCTCACTGTGTGCCTCTTTCTCTGTCAAATCTTTAAAAAAAAATGCTGAAAGAATAGAATGAGAGAAAACTGCCATATATTAAGCTGGTTTTTTTTTCTCCTAAACATTAGAAATGTTAAGTATCCTCAAATATAGCACCTTCTTAGGTGGGAATTTTCCAAGAAATATTCAGTTTGTTAGTGTAAAATCAGTGCAGATGTCAAACATCTGATGGTGGAAAAACAAGATTATATTTAGCTTTAAATCAGACATTTTTGGAGAATTGGATTTATGTTCACTTACAAAGACATATGTTCACTTAGAATGTTAGAGTGTTGATGAGAAGAGAAAAGAAACATTTTAAGGTAACAATCATAAATGCAACAGGAATTGAAAACAAATAACATTTGTTGCTAAAAATCCCAAAGATTATTCAATTCAAACAAGTTAATATGCATAGAACTATTTATTATTCAATAATTTCACTGCCTCTAGAAAAACTGAGAATATCTAAAATAAAATACATCTCTTAAGGGAGCCTGGGTGGCTCATTCGGTTAAGCTGACTTCAACTTAGGTCAAGATCTCAGGTTCCTGAGACTGAGACTTGGAGAGGGCTCCGTCTCAGCTAGGAATCTGCTTTTCCCTCTCTCCCATCTTTTCCCCTTTCCCCTGCTCCTCTCCAGCTTGTGTGAGCTTGTGTGCGTGCTCTCTCTCTCTCTCTCTCTCTCTCTCTCTCTCTCTCATATAAATAAATAAGACCTTAAAAAATACATCTTGGAGAACCTGGGTGGCTCAGATAGTTAAGCATCTGCCTTCAGCTCAGGTAATGATCTCCAGGTCCTGGGACTGAGCCCCACATCGGGCTCCCTGCTCAGCAGGGAGCCTGCTTCTCTCTCTGCCAGTCCCCATCTCGTGCTCTCTCTGTCTCTGTCTCTTTCTCTCAAATGAATAAATAAAAACTTTAAAAGAACTGCATCTCTTAGTTTGACCAAAATAGTCTAAAAATACTGTAGAAATAGCTTAATTTACTTTAATTCAGAGTATATATTTCTGCATTGTACAACTAACTAGACCATTTATGTGTCAATCTGTAACAAAAATTCTTTTCAATTTAGTTCCCAGCTAGCCAGTGAGTAAACTATATTAGCATGTCAAAAGTTGACATTTTCAAAGTAAGTTCCTTATTACAATGAAAAACTGAACTGACAAGGTAAACATAAAACTTTCTTATTATAATTTCAAAACTGCTGAAAAAACTGTCACTTGCCTAAATTAATCTCTACATGTTTATTGGTATCTATATTTCCTAGACAGGAGTCTATAATCCTCTGGCTCAGGATTTTACTACCATTAGAATTAAAACCTACTTGAAAAGGATAAGGTGCCCTTCAACAGATGAATGGATAAAGAAGATGTGTTACATATATACAATGGAATACTACGCCTCCATCAGAAAGGATGAATATCCAACTTTTGCAGCAACATGGACTGGATTGGAAGAGATTATGCTGAGTGAAATAAGCCAAGTAGAGAAAGTCAAGTATCACATGGTTTCACTTACTTGTGG